>PVJX010006419.1:0-68405 GCA_004027295.1 Dolichotis patagonum | reverse complement strand
TGACTTCAACACCAGATAATAGGAAATGAACAATGGTTTCTATAATGTTTTTTTTCTTCAAAACAGTTGTCCATACTATCACATATAATAAAATCAAACAAAACACAACAGAATAAAAGCAATTAAACAAAGGAATGAAAACATTATAGGACTTCAAAACAAGATAACAGGAAACCAACCATGAATACCATAATACATCCCATTATGTTCAAAATAGCTGCCCATACCATCAGACACAGTAAAATCTAACAAAACAAGACAGAACAAAAGCAAACGTAACAAAATTGTGAAAACAATACAAGAGTTTAAGCCAAGATGGTAAGAAATTAACAGTGTCACTACCTTCTCCTCCCAGGTGTTTCCTCCCCTATCACTTTTATAATATACATTGTGCTTTTTTGTTCCCTCTAACTCCTTCTGTTTTTTATGCTAGGGTTCATCCATACAAGTTCAGACTGTTTCATCCTTGAACATGATCTCCAGTTGCATCCATTTATCTACAAGAACCTCAAGATTATTCTACTTTATAATTGGGTAGCTTTTCATGGTACAAAAATACTGTATCTTTCTTATCCATTCCGTGGTTGATGGGAAAGTTACCTTTGCTTTTTTTCTGATCTCCTGTTGTATAGAACATTTGTTTTCTCTCCTTTGATTTTCAGTCTATAAATTTCCTTTCAAGTTAAATGTTTCTTTTAAAAATTTTTTTTTAATTAATTTGAAAGTAGTAAAATACAACAGAATAGGATGAAATAAAGCCAGTTGAGACAGTGTAGTGAAATTGGTACAGAACTTCACAGCAGGTTACTGGGATAACAGTAATAGGTACCACACTATATCTCATTATCTTCACAATAGTTGTTCTTTCAGTCAGGTATAGCAAAACCAAAGGAAATACAGAACATTATAGAACTTATCAAAACAGAATATTGAATAGAGCAATACCATTAATCAGGACAAAGCAAAACGGTGATAAAAATATTTGCCTTCAAAGAGATGATAGAAGGAAATCCCCCTTATTTGCTATATTACATATGGTCAACCTCCCAAGAGATGCTCAGATCTCTGGCTCCCAGTTGCTAATGGGGCCGCGGGGGGTGGGTGGGTGGGATGTTTGATTCTCAGCCCTTGCGCTGGTAGGCTCACAGCCACATACCAGGGTGGTTGGCCGCTGGCTTGGTTTCCCAGCGCCCTAAATTCCAACATGGCCCGGATCTCAGGAGACGCTGCTTCTTGCTCTGGGGTGGCCATGGCCTGCCAGACCACAGCCACTTACCAGGGTGCCCAGCCCCTGTTGATAGGTTTTTAATTACATCTTCAGTTTCATTTATTGATATTGGGTTATTTACGTTTTTTGTATCTGTTTGATTCAACTTTGATAATTTATATGGATCTAGGAATGTGTCTGTTTCTTCAGTATTTTCCATCTCCTTAGAATACAAGTTTTCAAAGTAGGTATAGATGATTTTCTGGATTTCTTTAGGGTCTGTTGTGATATCACCCTTTTCATTCCTAATTGCACAGATTTGAGTGTTTTCTTTCCTGGTTTTGATTATGTTGGCTAAGGGTTTGTCAATTTTATTTAATCTTTCAATTAAGCAACTGTTCGATTTACTGATTCTTTGTATTTTTTTTTTAGTCTCTGCTCTGATCTTTATAATTTCTGCTCTGATCTTTATAATTTCCTCACTTGAATGACCTTTTGGTTTAGCCTGCTCTTCTTTTTCTAGAAGTTTGAGGTTCAACATTATGCTATTTATATGTACTTACTCTGTTTTCCTGCTATAGGTATTTATTTACTGCTGTAAATTTCCCTCTTAAAGTACCTTCATTATGTTCCACAAGTTCTGATATGTTGTATTGTCATCATTCAAATATGAAAAGTGTCTAATTTCTTCTTTAATTTCATCTGAGACCCATTGGTTGTTCACCAGGGTGCTATTTAATTTCCATGTGTTGAAGTTTTTGTGGTTTCCTCTGGCATGGATTTCCAATTTCATTACACTGTGGTCTGATAGTATACACAGGATAATTTCAATTCTTTTACATTTACTTAAGCATGTTCTATGAGCCAGTGTATGATCTATTTTGGAGAATGTCACGTCTGCAGCTGAGAGGAATGTGTATTCTGATGTTGTGGGATGGAACATTTTATAGACATCTAGTAGGTCCATTTGTTGAAAAGTTTCATTTAGTTCTAATATTTCATTATTGATTTTCTGTCTAGTTGATCTGTCTTTTTGTAACAGTGTATTATTGAGGTCTCCCAATACAATTGTATTAGGTTTATTTGATTTTTCATGTTCATTAGTGATTGTTTTATATACCTGGGTATAGTGGTATTTGTTGCATATGTATTTGTGATTGTTATCTCTTCCTCTTGGATTATTCCTTTTATGAGGATGTAGTGACATTCTTTATTTCTCTTAATCAGTCTTGGCTTGAAATCTACTTTGTCTACAAATAGAATAGCTACCCCTGTTTTTTTCTGCATTCCTGTTGCATGGAATATTTTGCATCCTTTGGCTTTCAGTCTGTAAATTTCTTTTTGAATTAATTGTGTTTCTTTTATATTGTTGGATCTTGCTTCTTGATCCATTCTGCCAGTTTGTGTCTTTTGACTGGTGAATTGAGACCACTAAGAGTGATGGTAACTGAGATATGTTGACTTATCCTTGTCATGTTATTTTCCTGTTGTTGTCTCCCCTTTTTTTTTCCTTCCCTCTAATTCTTTGCCTTGTGTGGTGGATGACTTCATGAAGCTGTAACCCCTGTTATCTCTTTCTAGAATGTCCTTCAAAACATTTTGGAGTGCTGGTTTGGTGGTCATAAATTTCCTCAGATGTTCTTTGTCATGGAAATATCTTATTTCTACTTCAGTTTTGATAGTTTTGCAGGTTACATTAACCTGTGTTGAAAGTTGTTTTCTTTTAGAACTTGGAGTACTTCACTCCAAGCTCTCCTTTACTTCAGAGATTTTGCTGATAAGTGAGCTGTAATTCTGATAGGCTTTCCTTTAAAAGTGATTTGTTTCTTTTCCCTAATACTTTTTAGGATTCTATTCTTGTGTTGAATTTTTTGAATCTTGACTATGATATCCTGGATATAGATTTTGTTTTTTGATCATTGCTAATTAGAGTCTTATATGCCTGGTTTTTCCATATGTCAAATTCTTTTTCTCTACCAGGAAAGTTTTCTGTCATGATGTCTGTGAACATGTTTTTAATGTCATTTGTGTTATTTCCTACTTGTTCATTGACGCCAATTAATCTTTTTTTTTTTTTGTCTCATCTAGCAGCTGCTGGATTGATTTCTCTTGGTTCATTGCTAGTTTTGAGAAATCTTTCTTTTTTTGGTTGCTAACTCCAAGCCTGTCTTCAGTATCTGAGATCTTGTCTTCATGTTGACCTAATCTGATTTGAATACTTGCAATGGAGTTTTTATTTTCCTGGATATCTGCTTGAATCTGCATTATGGTTTCCATTTGTATGGTTTCCATTTGTTTCTATGCTGAGCTTCCATAATTTGCCTAAGCTCGTCTATTTTATTGTCTGTGTCTACTCTTAACATTGCTAAACTTTATGTGTATTTTGTTAATCTCTGTAGTTATTTGAGTGATTATTTCTCATTTCATTTTTTCCAGAGCCTCATTCAATTGCTTTGTTGTTACTTCAGAGTGACCTTGTGGGGGGCCCTTGTCCCACCTCATTGCCCAGGGGTTTGCCTTTGGTGAACTGGGTGTCTGGGGTTTCATCTTTCTTGTTGTCTTCTCATTTTTTTTTTTTTCTTTTTTTAGTTTAATTCCTGGGGTGGTGCTTGGAAGTTGTCTGTGGTGGGTTGCTTTATTGGTGGTATTTAGAATACTTAGGTGATGATTACTTCTGTGGGGTATCTTGTAGGTGTAGGTGGATTGTGGGTTTGAGTCTGTTGGAAGATCTGACAACTTCAATTTGTTGGAGATGAGAAGTTATTTGGCCTAGTCCTTGGTTTTTTGGCACTATGCCAAACACAAAAAACACAGTATTTTCTGTGACCTTTAGTTAATCTCTGTGATGTATTATCAGGGTCAGTAGTTGTTTAGAACAATTATGTTAATTCTGGGTGCAGTTTTGGTACCAATAGCATCAAACAGCGTAGCAAACAACAAACTGAGCTAACCCTTAATTTGCAACTTTTAACCACATGAACATTATATAACAAAATGCAAAACAAACCATTTAATTATATGTAGTATCTAAGTCCATAATAATTCAATTTTTCCCTCAGGGTTAAAATTTAAAATGAATTAAAGAGAAAATAGAGAAACAAAAAGAGAAAGTGTTTACTAGGAAGGTTGGAGGACAAAAATGGGTTCTGCCAACTTGGGGAAGCTGGTACAAAAAATCGAAAGATAAGAGAAGTGGAAGAGATAAAAGGAAGACCAATTTAGAACCACACCCACAAAGAGGATCGGAGCCACTCTCACACTCAAAAAATAAAAAATAAAAAACTATGACAGAAAAAGAAAAATAAAAAAGAAACTGAATAAAACAAAAGAAAACAAATAAGAAAAGAAAAAAAAATAAACGAACAAAACAAAGCAAAACAAAGCAAAAAAAACAAAGAATCTACTTCCAGTATCCTCTTGTGTTTTTCTATTAGACAGCCTATGCAGACATCACCCTGAATTGTACCACTGTCTTCCAACAAGCCAGCCTTTGCTTTATGGCTAAGTAGTAGGTGACCTAAGCAGGCCTGCCTGGAGACTGGACTCATTGAGCTTGCCACAGTCCAAGCAATTTCCATGGGTCTGTGCCCAGGTAGGAGCTCCTGGAGGAAGCTGGCAGCCATTCTGGGTTTTGGGTTTTCTGCAGCCTGGCTCCAAATGGCTCTTGGCTAATGGCTGTCTCCGGGAGAGGACTGAGTCCTTTGCTCTCACCGCCAGCCATTGCAGTCCTCCACCTCTGCTACTTCCTTCCCCTGCTGTGCCTCTGTAGAGGTCTCTGAAGTCGCCAGCTGCCACCATCAGTGTGACTGTGTGTCCCCAGGTTCTAACAGTTTCTCTTGTGGAGTTACTCCTGTTCTGGATGAAGGCGTCGCCACTTACTGCATTCTTCTTTGTTGAAGTTTTTCTTTTTTGTGCTCTCTGTAGGCTTCAGTTCACACTTTAGATTCTTCCTGGGTCCAGGGAACCCACTTCCTTCTTGTCTTCCTCATGATTCTATATTCCAGCGTCTGAATGGTGACTCTCAGAGAGACTGTTTTCTCTGCTGCTTACTGCTCTGCCATCTTCTCCAGCAGATGGATTTTGAAATCCACAGAACTTTAGGCTGATCTTGGCCTCTTGTCATGGAGTTGGGGGCTGAGTCTTTTAGCCTACAGTTTTCTGGGTGTTTCCTGCTCACCATACCATGGCTCCCTGACCTTAAATGCCTTCTTTGTTTGTCCTTCCAGTCATTGTGGAATTTCAACACCAGCAGTACTGAGCAGAAGCCAACCCATGGCTGCTCTGAGTACTGAGTTCTGTTGGCCCCTCCCTAAATTGTTGACCTCATGAGCACCTTCTCTAGAGTACATGGAATTCACTGGAGTTGCTCACCTGATGTAGTGCCCAGCATTCACTGTTCCATTTCTCTAGTGTAGTTTTCCGTGGAGGCCTCTGCAGTCACCTGCCTTCACAGTGTCTTTATAAATTCGATCTTCCCTTCTCATGCAGTAAGTTTGGAGCCAGGGTGTTTGCCCTCTCCTTTTTCTGCCTCAGGGTTATCTGTTTACTTTCTTTGTGGGCTCCAGTTTTCCATTTGTATCCTTTCTGGGTCCTTGGCATCCTCTTACATCCTGCTTTTCTTCTGCAAGTTGTTTTCCAGCATCTGGATCCAAATTTTGGAGAGGTTGGCTTCTTGATTTATATTTTTAAATATCATCTGTTTTTCAGTTTTTATAGGTCATATGTGTCTAGAAATTTCATGTTTCTTTTTGATTTACCAATTGATATATACTTTTTCAAAATATTTCCTAATGATTCTCTGGATTTTAGTGATGTCTGTTTTTAATAACTGCCATTTCTTAATTTTATTTAGATCTTTTTCTTTCAGTTTAGTTAAGAGTTTATCAGTTTTATATTTTCAAAGAACCAACTGTTTTATTCATCTTTTCTGGTTTGTCTGTGTTTCATTTATTTCTTCCCTGATGTTTATTACTCTTTTATTTTTTCAATTTTAAGTTTAGTTTGTTCTTGTTTTTCTAAAATCTTATAACACATAAGGCCAGGGATATAGCTGAGCAGCACAGCATCTGTCTGGCAAGTGTAAGGTCCTAAGTTTGATGTCTGGTACCAAGAAAAGAAAAAAATCTTAAGATGCATCGTTAACCTGGTGTAATGGTGTATACTTTATCTCAGAGGTAGAGATACTGAGGCAAGATGATTATGAATTTCAGGCCAGCTCAGGGTACACAGCAAGTTTGAGACTAGCCATGAAAGACAAAGAAAAGATGTATCATTCTGTTAAATTTTTGATATCTCTGTTTTTTAAGTGTGACCAAGTATAACCATAAACTCTCTTTTATACCAGCTTTCACTATGTCCCACAGGTTCTGATAGGTTGTGTTTTTATGTCCTTTTTCCCCCAAATGTATTTTATTTCAAGGATAAAAAGAAAAAGAAGAGGAGGAAGAAGAAGAGGAAGAAGAAGAGGAAGAAAAAACTACAACAAAATTTCAAAGCATGTCAGTCAGGGGGCGATAATGGTACATACATTGTGCATTGTCATTCCAAATCATTGACCCAGAGCGGAAGACATCTGCATTCAGTTGTCTGAACAATACCAGCACAAATCTTTTTTTTCAGTGATTTCATGTCATTTTATTCTAGAAAATTTTAGCACATCTTTTTTTCAGTGATTTCATGTCATTTTTATTCTAGAAAATTTTAAATGCCTCTACCCTGATTTCCTTAATGAAACTCATCCTTTCAACAGTGTATTGTTCAACCTCCGTATGTTTGTATAATTTCTATAGTTTCTCTTGCTCTTGACTTCTAGTTTCATTCCATTAATGATCTGATAAAATACTAGAAATTATTTCAATTTTTTGTTACATGTTAAAACTTACTGTTTATTCATTTATTTTTGCTAGTACTGAATATTGAACTCAGGGCCTTGTGCATGCTAGGCAAGCACTCTCCCACTGGGCTACTTCCCCAACTAGTACTGTTTAAATATGTTTTGAGAAAGATCCAGTGCTAATGTATATCCTGCAGATATTGGATGGAATATTTTATAGATGTGTGTTAAATTTGTTTGATCTATAGTTTTTTTATAGTTTTATAGTTTTTTTTTTTTTTTTTTAAGGCAGGGTCTCACTATGTAGCTCAGGCTGGCCTTGAGCTTGCACAGATCCTCCTGCTTCAGCTTTCTGAGTGATGGAATTACAGGTGTGCACAACCATACCCAGCTCATTTGATCTACAGCTGAGTTGGTATTTGTTAGTTGATTTCTTTGTGTGTGGATGATATGTCAGTTGGTGAGAGTGGGTATTGAAGTTCCCCACTGTTAATTTTGGGGGTGGGGTACCGGCAATCAAACTGATTTGATTGCTAGGCGATCAAACTCATTTGTCTTGCTAGGCAGGTGATATGCTGCTGAGCGTTATCCCCATGCTTCATATTCCTCCTCCTATTAATGTTTTGGGGCTTATCACTCCCTTTCATGTTCAGTATGTTTTGTTTTCCAAAATTGATTGAACTGACCTTCTATTCCCATATATTTATAATTGTTATATCTTCCTGATGGATTGTTTCCTTTATATGTGGCAACCTTTTTTAAGTCATCTAAATGATTTAGGCTTAAAGTCTGTTTTGTCAGATAAAAGCACATTTGCTCCTGTTTGATTTTGTACTTCATTTGATTGGAATATCACTTCTTGCACTTTTTCTTTCAGTCTGTGAGGTGTATTTCTTGCAGGGAGAGTATATTTGGGTCTTTTTAAAAAAATTTCATTTAATTAGTCTTTGTCTTTTAATTGGAGAATTAAGACCATTTACTGGGCTGGGGCTTTAGCTTAGTGGCACAGTACTTGCTTGGCAAGCACAAAGTCTTGAGTTTGATTCTGGATACCAAAAACCCAAAACAAATCAAACAAAAAAGAAAAACAACAAAAAACACCACTTAGTTTCAGTGTTTGTATTGAAATATGCTAACACTGTCATTGTTCCTGTTATTTTCTTTTTTTTCCCCCTAAGTCATTCTGAAAATTCTATAGTCATTTTTCTCCTCTCATTCATCTTAAAGGTTTGCTGTTTTAGTGTGTTCAGTTTTTTTCAACTTTTCATTTCTTTGTGCTTCTAGTGAGATTTATTGTTTCTTGTGCTCTCATGATTGTGCTTTTTTTTTGGTTTTTGTTTTCTGTGTGTAGGATTCTATTGTTTCTTTAATGCTAGTTTAGTGGTTATGAATTCTTGTAGTTTATGCATAGCTGAGAATGTCTTTTTTTCTTTAGTTCTGAAGTAAAACATTGTTTGATACAAAAATTCAGGTTGGTAATTGTTTTCAGGAGTTTAAACAAATCACATGACTTCCTGGCTTTAGTTTTTTACCGAGATATCTACTGTCATTCTAATTGCTTTGCCTTTAAAGTGACTTGACATTTTTGTCTTGCATGGTTTAATGGCTTGTTTTTGGTCTACTTTTCAAGTTTAATTTTAATATATTATAGAGACAATTACGTTATAAAGAAGTTGTTTTCTGGTCATGTCTGTTTCGACAGACCAGACATGTGCCTGTGTGCCTGTGTGCTCGTATTTTTCCCAAGACTTGAGAAATTTTCTATTATTCACTAAATAGGTTTTCTGTGGCACTTGTAGCTCTTCTGCCGTGTGTATTCCAATTATGTGTAACTTTAACAGTGTCCCAAAATCCTGTGTGTTCTTGTTCTCTTTATTTTCATTGTGTCTGAATCTAGAAGTACATTAACTTTGTTTTTCAACCGTTGATATTCTTTCTTTGGATTAATATAGTATATTTGTGAAACCTTGACATGATTTTAATCCCTTTTACTGTGCTTTTCATTTAGGATTGTTTAGTTCTATTTGAAAATATGTATTTCATATCCTGTATTATCTAATTAATTCAGTTGTTTGGTTATATTCTCCTTGAATTCATTGAACTTTTTAATTCCTTTGAGTTTTTTCTTGGCATTTTCTGTACTTAAGTGTTTTGGGAATCAGTTACTAGAGATTATGAACTTCAGGAGATGTCATTTTAAAAATATTTTTGTGTTTCGGTGTTTAGATTTGCACATCTTTTCAGGTCGATTTCTGTTTCATTTTTCTTAGTGTCTTCTTAATAAGCAGCAGTTGATGGTATGCTCTGGGATACTATTTAATTTCAGTTAAACTTTTTATTACTTTTTTATTTTGAAGATAGTAAAATACAACAAAACAAGACAGGACAAAGCCAGTTGAGACAATGCAATGAAACCTATCAAAACAGAATATTGAATAGAGCAAAACAATCAGAACAAAGCAAAACAGTGAAAACAATATTGGCCTTCAAAGAGAAGATAGAAGGAAATCTTCCGTATTTGCTATATTGCATATATGATCATCCTCCCAAGAGATGCTCAGACCTCTGGGCCTCAGGTCAGCATAATCAACCAAACAATACAAGCATTTAGTTGCTTTATGTGCCTTAGTTGCTATCAACTTTGGCTGTCCTCAACACCATCTAGTTGCTAACTGGGAGTAGGGGGTAGATAGGACCTTTGATTCTCAGCCTGTGTGCTGGTAGGCTCACGGGAGACACTGAGTTGTTCTCTTCCTGGTGCTCGCACTGCTCACTCGCACTGCTGCTGCTTACCAGGAAGGAGGACTTGTTGCTTTCTTGCTTAGTCCCTCAAGTTCCAACATGGCTGAATCTCGAGAAACACTGATGTGTACTGTTAGTCTTTGCAGATTTGCTTTGTGCTGAGATTTTTCAATACTGAGCCAGATTTGCAGCTTGAAAGACTAATGTCTTTTCTGGTCTTTTCTTGAGCATACAGTGTGCCTGGAACATTCTGTGGTTTTCTAGATTACATAGCACATACATCTATATATACGTATTTTTTCTTTATATTTCTTGTGTTTGTCTTTTTTTCCCCTAATCCATTTTATTCAAGGATAAAAAGAAACAAAGAATAAAAGATGGAAACAAGAAGAAGAAATAAAAAACCCTACAACAAAATTTCAAAGCATGTCAATGAGGGGGCAACAGTGGTACATACATTGCGCATTGTCATCCCTAATCATTCACCCAGAGTACAAGACATGTGCATTCAGTTGTCTTAACAATACCAGCACAAATCTTTCTCTTCAACAAATTCAGAGAAAGTAGTATAATTGTCTTAACTAGTTTTTAAAAATATACATATATGCACACATACACACATGTTTTTTCTTTCAGCTTGTTACAGTAATGAAACAATACAATATTTACACATGTGTGTTTTACTTATTTCACTAATGACTATACAGGTATTTTTAAATTTTATTTTAAAGGTGGTAAAATTAAGCACAATAAAACAGAACAGAATGGGACATAAGAAAGCATAAATTTCAAAGCTAGACAACCAGAGATCTTCACTATCTGTCTTATTGTCTCTTGTTTTTTTCCAAATGTTTCCATATCTTTGCGTACTGGGAGTTCATACTAAATAATGTAGCCAATCTTTTCACAAGATGTGTAGTTCACTGGCTCCCACTTGCTAAGGGGGAGGGGAGGACACGGGACGGGGGACAGGACGACATGAGACATTTGATTCTCAGCCCTTGTGCCAGAGAAGGGAGGAGTTTCTTGTTCTCCCAGCACCCCGAGTCAACCACATGGTGTGGGTCCCGAGGTGCTAGGGTATCCAGGTAGTTTTGATTTCCCTAGATTTCTGAAAGAAACTCATCCCTGTTTGTGACCTGAGATGGTCTATTTTGTATCTCAGTTTTTTGTTCCAGACAGCTGTGGGTGTTTTGATCATATTTCATTGTTTTTGAATAATACCTGCTGCTTTTCTAACTTTAGAAATTTCTGAGGTAAGTGTAATGAGAGGAACATTTTGCACTAGTCCTTCAGGTGGCTTCCAGACAAGTTAGAATAGACACATAATCAGTGAGGAATAAGGTCAACTCTGCTTCCTCCGGAACCAGGGATGAGGGACTCACACTGAAATCAGGGGCCACTATTTTTAAGGCTGTTGGCATACTAAGGGACTTGGTAGAGTAAGGGCAAATAAAACAATGTCAGCACTTTTCTGTTGTTTTGAAGTTAATCTTTAATTAGTTAATTTGCTTTTTTTGAGATGAGATCTTGCTGTATTGTCCAGGTTGAGCTCAAACTTGGAGTTCTCCTTTAGCCTTCTAAGCACTTGGGCTTATAGCTGTGTGCCATTTTACCCAGCTTTTTAAATTGATTTCTTACAGTATTTTCTTGGTTACTGTAAATTTTTGAATATTTTCAGAGTTCTCACAAAGTTGGTTCTGATAGTTTCTGCTTTTTATTTTATTTTTTTTGATGTTTCTATGAGGGGGTTGGGGTTTGGGATTATATACTCTACCAGTTTGCTTATGTTACCTCTTGTGTTTCTTCCATAGATAAATACAGGTTATGTGTTATTTCTAACATAGTAAATGTAATTTCACCTTTTAAAAGACCTGCTTAAGAAAAATAGTTGTAATACAAATGAATTCATTTTATAGTAGAGTTTACCCTGGACCTTAAGTTTTAAAGTATTTAGGTTGTTATAATAAAGTATTATAAGCTAGGTTGCTTATAAATAATAGAGTTTTGTTTCTTATAGTTCTGGAGGCTGAGAAGTATAAGATCAAGATTTGGTGTCTGATGATGGCCACTTCTTTCTTCTTGCTGTGTCTTCACCTGGTGTGAGGGATGTGGATATCTCTTTTTTATAATGGCACTAATTCCATTCATATGGACTGTACTCCATGACCTAATCATCTCTCAAAGTCTCCAGGTTCTAATACAGTCAGTCACCGTAGAGGTTAGGATTTCACTGTATCAGTTTTAGGGAAGCATAAACATTCAAACCCCATAGGACTTTCATTCAGTTCATTTAGAAAAGAAACTAGTGGGGCTGGGGATTTAGCTCAGTGGCTTAAGCGCCTGCCTGGCAAGCGCAAGGTCATGAGTTCGATCCCCGGTACCAAAAAAGAAAAAAAAAAAGAAAAGAAACTAGTTATGCACTAGAATACTTTATTATTAATTTCAAATAATTTCCTTCAGAATCCTCATAATTGACCAACATTTTGTGTTGTTGTTGTCATATGGAAAATTGTTGATTTAATCTTATGGCTCTTAAAATTTAGTGTGCTTTAGAATCACCTGGAAGGATGTTTCAGTTGGAGGGAATGTTAAAAGAGATTTTTGATCACCATCTCTGGAATTTTTGATTTAGGAAATCTGGGGAAGAGCATAAGAATTAGCATTTATTTATTTATTTATTTACTTGGTACCAGGGATCAAACTAACAACCTCACGCTTACCAGGCAGGCCCTTATGCCGCCGAGCTAAATGCCCAGCCCAGAATTAGCGTTTAAACAAGTTTAATGCTGCTAGTCTGGGGATCCTGCTTTGAGAATCAGTTTTTTAGGGAAGAACTATTTATGTGACCCTTGCTCTTATTTATTTATTTTTTGAGTTCAACATTTATAGTTCTCCTAATAGTTGTTGGAAAATCACTGTAATTTGTAGTTATGCTAATATTTACTATTGCCATAGCAGTGTTATATGCTAATATTTGTTTTTTTCTTCTGTGTTCTCTGGCTGTTAAGCATATCATACAAGCCAAAAGCCTGGAAGTTATCCTAGATGCCTTTTCCTGCTTACCTCCTTATTTTGCTTAAAAATCTTTTGTTTGTAGAAATGATAGAAACCAAGTTGACCTCATTTAAAGAGAAACAAAAAGCTTATTATAAGGGTACAAAGGTATTTCTTTGAACCACAAAACCTGAAGTTTTGTTGGTCCTCACAGAGTCTAGAAATGGAGACTACAAAACTAAGAAATTAGTAAGGAAACTTGTATCTTGCCCCTTATCTTTTTCTAGGACTACATGTAATTCTCTTACTTGCTTTATTCACCAGTCTTTTCTTTTGATTACTTCTCAGTATATTCAGTTTACTGAATAAGTTTAGTTGAACAAAAGAAGCAAGACACTGAATTCATACTGAATAATTACACTCATATAAAGTCCACCCCCATCCAATTATTTATGCTATTAGAAGTTAAGAGTGGTAACTAGAAGAGAATATAAGGGAACTTTCCTGAGGTCTGGATTATGTCTCTCTTTTAATCTTGATGCTAGTTAGGTATGTTCAATTTGTGAAAATTCTTTGACTTACGTACTTGGGTATATGTATTTCTCTGTAGTGAGTAATTTTCTTCAGTAAAACTTAAAAAGACACCCCTTCATAAAGACTACATTCCTTATTTAATAAAAATAATATTTTCTCATTTTTTCCCAGGTTTTGATAGAAGGCACAAAGAATAAGAAAGTTATGACCCACTGTTATTTTTCCTCTTATGTTTTTCTGGTTTTTTTTTTTTTCCTTCTTCAATATGGTCTGGTAGGGAATAAAGAGATTGAAAAGTACGTGTTGGTACCTTATGTGTGTGTGCGGGGAAAAGATGTGTTTATCTTAATTAGTGCTGAGTCCTTTCTTGGTGGTGGTTCTTTCTGTGATTGTTACCCATACAGTATAGTAGACATCTTAAGTGCTGATTCCCACATGTGTAAGTTTTCTAAGAATGAAGTCTTTCCTTCTCCACATTGCCTTTAAGTAGAATATCTACTCTAGCTCAGTGTTTTCAACAGCCACTGTCTCCCCCACAGCTTCTTACTGTATCACATCAAACAGAGGTAGGCCTTGGTTTTTCTAGAGCCTCATTCATTTGCCTTGTTACTTCCACTGATACCACTTCATAGAGGCCAGGGGGATTTTTGGATTGTTCCACCTCATTGCCCCGTGTTTGCCTTTGTTGAGCTGGACATCTGGGGTTGCATCTTGTTTGTTTGTTTTTTCTTCTTTTTTCTGGTTTAATTCCTGGGTTGATGCTTGTAAATTGTCTATGGTGAGTAGCTTTATTACTAGTCTTACTAGGAAATGACTATTACATCTCAGAAATGTCTTCCAGGTTTAGCTGGCTTTTGGGTTTTGACTCTCTTGCAAAATCCTACTTCTTCAATTCATGGGGATGAGAAATTGCTGCATACTTGGTCTAGCCCCTAGTTCTTTGGCACTGGCCTATAGTACTTTTTTTTTTTGTCTTTTTTGAGGCTGGGTCTCATTATACAGTTTAGGTTGGCCTTGAGCTCACTTCATAGCCCAAACTAGTCTCAAACTCACAATGATCCTCCTGCCTCAGCCTCCTGAGTGCTGGGATTACAGTGTGAACTACACCAGGCTTTTTTTTTTTTATTTTAAAGAGGAAAAAAAAAATAGAAATGATGCAGAATTTCAAAACAAATTAATAGGAAATTAACAATGAGTAGTATATTTTGTATTGTTAGCTTCAAAGTAATTGCTCAGATTATAAGTTACAGGCATGTATAATTGAACAAATAGTATGGCCTATAGTATTTTTTATGACCCTTAGGTAGTCTCAGTCTTGGTATACCAGGAAGAGCAGCCAGTTGGAACCATTATGTCACTTTGGCTAAAGTGGTACATTCAGCAATAGTAATCACATCAAAGACAGCCTAGAAAATGCCACACTGAGGTAAATATTAGTTTGCCACTTCTTTTTTTGCGCCTACATGAACTTGTAGTTTTATTTGTGCATGACACTACCACACACTCTCACTTTAAAATTCTTTTTAAAGAGGATAAAACCAAGGAAAATACAACAATAAAACCAATCAAAATAAACCAGTATAAGTAATACAGGACTTCAAAACCTTACAAAATCAACAACAGTTACTACAATGCCTTTTGTTGTCTTCAAAATAGCTGCAGATAGCTTTGGACATAGTAAAAATCCAACAGAGCAGAATAGACTAGAAACAATAAAAACAAAACAATGATTGCATTAAAGGACTTCCAAATAAGCCAGTAGTAAATCCAAAATCGCTACCATAATATGTCTTGCTATCTTTTAAATAGCTGCTCATGCCATCAGCTTTAACATAATCAAACAAAACAAAAGAGAATAAAACAATGAAAATGATATGGTTTCTAGGTTGGGATTGCTTTCTGGTGAGGGCTGGTTCTCTCCCTCTGCAGTCCGCAAATGGTGCTAACTCATGGAGAGAGTCTTGGGTCTGGCTGCCCCCACTCTGGCAACAGCCTGCTCATAGCACTGGTTTCCAGGTGGGCTAATTTGCCACCTTTATGAACTAGATTTGTGGTCATATAACAAAATCTAAAACAAACCAGAAAAATCTTACATAAGTAAGCCCTCAATGGGGGAATTTTACCCTCAGGGGAGAAAATTTAAAAGCTATTAGGGGAAAAAAATTAGAGAAATAGAAGAGGAAGGTACTAGAAGCAAGGCTGGATTACAAAGAAGGATCTCACAAACTTTGGGAAATTGGTGTAGAAGACAGGAAGGAAAGAGACAAGGGAGAAATAAAAAGAACAGAACAGAGCAACAATCTCAAAGAAAAAAAGCCTAGAAACTATGTTCATGCTTTTATAAAAACAAGAATAATCAACAAAGAAAAAACAAAACAAAAAATAAAAACAAAATGAACCAAAAAAAAAAAAAAGAAAGAAAAAAAGAAAAGTAAGTATCTACTGTAAGGTGTGTGTTTGTTGTAGACATTGTAGACATGCTGTAGCATTGGTGGTCAACATGGGGAGGCAGAGTCCAGATCTATGTTGATTAATCCCAGCAAGTTAGCAGTAGCTTTATGGAGGGCTAGTGGCTAATCCTAGGGAGCCTGCACTTTTATTTTCTCTGAAGTTCAGTTTGGTTTTTGGCTGTGAGCCTAGAAACAGACCCATTCAGCCTGCAGCAGTGGGCTTGCCTTCTGCAAACTTGAGCTGGGGGCCACTAGATGGAACCAGCAGTTGTTCCGAGTTCTGAGCTTAGTTGGCCCCTCTCTAAGATGGCTCCCAGCTAGTGGCTGTCTCCCACAGTACCTCTGAACCAGCACCACTCACAAGCCACTGCAATCTGCCCTGTTTACTGTTTCCTTCTACTGGTGCCTCTCTCAGTGGAGGCCTCTGGGCTTGCTAGCAGCTAGTCACTGTGTGTCTGCAGGTTTAAACTGCCTCTCCCATGTAGGGAGTCCAGCTCAGGGAGAAGATGCAGCCTACCATCTTCATCTCCTTCCTTGAGGTTTCTCTTTGCTCTCCCTGTGGACTTCAGTTCTTCCTTCAGATTCTTACTGGTTCCAGGGGACCCACTTCCCTCCTTTCTCATGTTGCTGTATTCCATTGTTTGGGTACCATATTTTGGAGAGGCTCTTTCTCTGTTGCTTACCACTTTGCCATATTCCGAGAAGTCAAAGAGAGGTCAGACTTGTGTCGTGGGTTACGAGAATTAGTGCCCAAGCCCTACATCCTACTAAGATTTCTCCTTGATTCGTATGTACCATTTCATCTTTGGCACACCAAATGGTAGATATATAGGGTGTTCCCTTAGTGTCTTCTCTTTTTGCATTATTAAATACTTCCAATTTACTTTTACTCACTCTTCACTTTGAGAAAGTTGTGTAGACACCTTGTAGCTGCTTTAATGTTTCAGTGCCCCGATTTCCTCCTTTATCTGTTCATTTTTATTTGTAAGCATTTATTATGTTCTGGTACTTTTCTGTATTTGTGAACTTATCAAACATAATATATGGTTTTGGAGAGTTTTTTTCTTTTTCATTTTTTTCTCAGAGAGATGAGAATTTTTATTTTTTTCCTTTGTGGCTTTTAGTATTCAGGTAATGAATGTGGTAGATTAACTAATGGTCAACTGGTAACACCCAGCTGAATTGAATCAGTGTGAGGATTGTTGTCAACGGCATAAAAACAGAACTAGAGAAGATGGTATGCTGTTGGTTGTCATAGGGAAGCTTGTTGCAATGGCTTTCCTGGTATGAACTTGGCCGTGTTCATCATCAGAGGAGCTTGGGACCTCAGTGTTCCTAAGAGTGGCTGCAGTTCTTTTTCAAGTTGATTCCACAATTAAGTGTAACAGCTTTTGAAAGGGAAATATAAAATGTTGGTACTTTATAATGAATGTTGTAGAGATATTAAATATAAAGTTCGTATACTTTAGAAAAGATACTAAAGACTTCTGTTTTCTTCTTTCCCCTTTGAAGGATGTGATAACTGGACTTAGTCCCCTGCTCTTCAGGAAGCTCAGTAACCCTGACATATTTTCATCCACTGGAAAAGCTAAACTCCAGCGACAGTTTAGTCAGGATGACTGTAAGTTACGAAGAGGAAGCCTGGCCAGTTCCCTATCAGGTAAATATCTGCTTAAAAATGGAAGACTGGGGTATCATGTTAGAGTATACTTAGCATGTGAGGCCTTGGATTCAATCACCAGCACCTCCACCGGGGGGAAAAAAAAAAAGTCAGGACTATGTTGTCAATAAAATTAAAAGTGCATCAACTAAATGTAAAACATACATGGTTCAATCTTTTTTCCTTTGCTACTTCCTCCTGGATTCTCTGAATGCTAACTACCTAAATGCAATAGGTATTCCTTCCTATTTGCTCTCCATCAATCTGATTTTTTTTCTTTACTCTCGTCCCACTTTTAAAAAAATTTATTTTAAAGAGAATAAAACCAAATAAAACAATAAAGTCAATCAAAACAAAACAGTGAAAGTGATACAGAACTTCAAAGTAGGATAATAGGAAATCAACAATGGTTACCATAATGCCTCTTATTATTTTTAAAATTGCTGTCCATAAACAGACATAATAATTAAAAATAAAAGAATAAAACCAATCAAGATAGAACATTGCAGAAAACAAAACAATCAAACAAAACAAAACAAAATAGTGAAAACAGTATTGGATTTCAAATACAAGGCAGAAGGAAATCTTCCATAGTTGCTATATTGCATATTGTTATCCTCTAAATAGGTGCTCGGACTACCAGCTTTAGGCCTGAAAAGTCAAACAATACAAGCATTAAATTGTTTTTGTACCTCAGTATCTATTAACTCAGCCTGTGTTCCTACAAATCAGCTGGTTGCTTACTGGGGGGTGTAGCTCTTCTTGTCTCTCAGCCTGCATGCCTGTTGGCTTACAGGAAGGGTGAATTGGCTTCTCCTTTCTCCACTCAGCCCCTCATGGCTGCCTCTAGCTCATGGCTAGGGTAAATTTGCTTTGTGGTTCATCCTGGCCCCTCATAGCTGCTGCTGGCTCATGAGAAGGGCAAATTGGCTTCTTGTTTCTCCTCGTGGCCATGGATGGCTACCACTGGATCACAGGAAGGGTGACTTGACTTCTTATTTTTCCTCCCAGCTCTGCATGGCTGCTGCTGGCTCATGAGAAGAGTAAATGTTCTCTTCCCAATTCTATAAATGACATATTCTTTCCTTCTTTGGATTTCTGTTTTTTTCCATTCCTAAAGCATAGTACCTATAGTGCTTCCCCACCTCTTCCAAAGAAAAAGGCAATTTAGTAATTCAAGGGAAAAAATTACACAAAGAAATCTTGGTCCAAATAGAAAACAGTAAGATGTAACATAATTGTAATTAGGTAGTAAAGAATGAAAACAATCTGACCATAGCTAAAACTATAGATCAATAGAGTAGAACATGTAATCCTATATACTCCTTTGGGTAATACTTAACATTTTTAACTTGTTTTTGTTTGAAGTTTCTGTTTGAAGTTATTCTCTTGACTGTATCTTCTCATTCTCTTATTTTGCCAATCATGTTTTTAATCACATGCAATCATTTCTTGTCTGGTTTTGCATAGAATTGTTCTTATCTTTTAGAAATCTATTTATCTTCTAATTGTCTATGAGTAAGTAGAGTTTTGAGTTAAAATTTTAAAAAATTCTTTTAAAAAAATGTTATTAAAGAGAAAAAAACCCAAACAAAGCAGAATAAAGGGTAGCAACAACACAGAATTCCAAGGAAAAAGGGAAAAGAACCCAAAAAAACCCACAAAAAACCACCAAGAACTCATTACTTAACAAATTACATACTGACTTCTTGGAAATAGTTGTTCAAATTACAAAATTAAAACATGCAAAGTATACATTCAAATAGTGACTGTTAACAGTTCTGCTCCATGATCTGAGAAAAATAGCAATATGGTCATCCATCTTACACACTCAAACATACATGCAATTATATCAAAAGGGTAAAATTAAATACAACAAAACAGAACAAAGCGCAGGTCACAAGAAAGCAATGTAAGAGACATAAGTTTCAAAGCTAGGCAATTGGAGATATTCACTCTTTATCATATTGACTTTTGTTTTCTTCAAAATAAATGCCCATATTGTCACATACAGGGAGTTCACATGAAACAACATAGTATGGAACTGATCTAAGCAGGATGAGGAGGGCGTTTCAGGTCTTCAAGACCAGACAGTAGGGAAGCCAAGAATGGCTGTCATAGTGTCTCTCATTCTCTTCAAAACAGCTGTCCATACCTTCATGTGTGTTGAACTTAAACCAAACAAAACAAGCTAAAATCACTTTGAACAAAGAATGATAGTATTGCTGAATTTCATAATATGACATTACAGATTCAGCACTGGATACTGTAGTGTCTCTTTTTCTTCAAAGTAGTTGTTCATTTCAACATGCGTTGTATAGTTGGTTCTTGTAAACTGTTTATAAGCTCTACACATGCGTGAGTTTCTACATGTATCCTTTCTGTATTAGAGGGAAAAACGAAACAAAGCAAGACAAAACAAAACAATTCCTAGAAAAGCATGAAGTAAAAAGTCATATAAAACCACAACACAAGGTGATCTGCAATGGTTACCATAATGTCTCAGCAGTATATAACAGCATTAATAAAAACAAAGCATTGGAGATATTATAAGACTTGAAAAGCAGGCAATAATCAAAGCAGAGTGGGTATCTTAGTGAATCTTGTCATCTTCAGTGTAGTTACCTATAGTCTTAGAGACTTGATGCTATCAATTATAACAGATTTGAATAAAATCAGTCAATACAAGATAGCACTCTAATAAACCTGATTCAAATAAGATCAGTCATAATAAGACAGTATAAGTTATACAGGGCTTCAGATTAAGTTGATAGGAAATTAAGGATGATTACCATATTATGTCCTGTTATTTTTGGGATAGCTGACCGTGTCCTCAAGTCTAGTGTAAGTAGACAAACTGGAATAGTATGTAATCCATCCAAGCAGAGTGATGAGAATAATGTAGATTTTAAATCTTGTTACCCCATTAAAAATATCCTCTGCTTTCCTTTTTTAGACAGTTCCTCCCCTTTCACTCCCATAGGGTGCACTGCTTAATTTTGGGTCCCATTGCCTCCCTATATAGAGCATCTCAATGGACCCTATCTCCTGATCTAGTCTGCCTGTGTTTCTCTCTGTTAGTATTTCGAGGCCCTCTATACTAGAGATTATAGCCAATCTTCTCTGCCTCATTTCTGCTATTCTATTTTTCTGCCATTGGTAGTCTATTTTTTTCTTCCACTCCACTGTCGGCCCCATTCACTGAGGCCTCTCTGCCACTGTTCTTGAAATGCTCGTATTCTTTTTCTCTTTCTAAAATGTCCTTCAGTACTTTTTGTAGGGTTGGATTGGTGGTCAGAAATTCTCCCAGTTCTGTCTTTGTCATGGAGGCATCTTGCTTCTCCATTAATTTCTAGAGAGAGTTTTGCAGGATACATCAATCTGGGCTGGAGATTGTTCTCCTTCATGGCTTGAATTATTTCACTCTAAGCTCTTCTTGACTTGATGGTCTGTGTTGAGAAGTCTGCCATGATTTTTGATGAGTTTTCCTTTAGAGGTGATCTGTTTCTTTTCTCTGATGGCTTTTAATATTCTGTTCTTATATTGAATTTCTGGGATCTTTATTATGTGTCTACGTGTAGCTCTGTTTTGATTGTAGGTGGCTGGAGTTCTGTATGCTTCATATGTCTGCATATCATTTCCTTTTTCTATGTTTGGGAAGTTTTCCTTAATAATTTCTGTGAATAGCCTTTGCAGTTTTGACTCCTGTTTTGACTCCTGCTTCTTCTTTCACATGCTTTATTCTTAAGTTATAGATCCTCTTGTCATCTTCTAGCCTTTGTATGGTTACTGCTTGCTTCCTTGTTATTTTTAAGAGCTCTTCCCTTTCATGATCATACATTGCAAGCCTGAGTTCAATTTTTGATAGCCTATCTTTGGTTTCTTTCAAGCAGTTTTTCCAACTTTCTATGGAGTCTTTAGTTTTCTGGTAATCTCTTTGAATCTGCTTCATGAATTCTTGGTTTCTTTTATATTCTTCATTGAATGTTTCTCTCCTTTTGTGTTCCTTCATTCTTCCGTCTGTGTCTTCTTGAGAGATGCCCAGCCTTTCTTTTATTAATCTACTTATCTCTTGTATAACTTGAATTAATATTTCAGTTTTGATCTCGTTTATGAGGTCCCGAAGATATCTCTTTATGTCCAGTGACGCTGTATTTAATGTTGCATCTTTCCTTCTCTCAGTCTCTTTTATATTTACATCTCCTGGATCAATAGCCTCAGGGTTGGGGGCTGGGGGCTTTTTCTTATATCTCTCTCTTGTCATGTTTTTGGTTCCTTCCATACAAGTGTATAGTGTAATTCCCAGCCTCTTTTATTGTTGGTTAGGGTTCTTCTGAAGCATGCAGGTTAGGGGCTTCTGCCCTCTACAGCCCGCTATCAGAGAGTGAAGTGCAAGCAAGGGCAGTATATGCTGGCTCTTCCCCTCTGGGCCAGTCAACCTTTGCGAGCCTTCACTGTGTCAGTGTGCACTGCGCTCAGGGAATTAATTGATTTGTGATGACCCACTGGGTCCCAACCAGGGACGTGGCCCAGTCCAAGCAGATCCCACCAATCCGCTCTGCAAGGGAGCAACCAACTGAAGTCGCTGCC
This sequence comes from Dolichotis patagonum, assembly GCA_004027295.1. NCBI lineage: Eukaryota > Metazoa > Chordata > Mammalia > Rodentia > Caviidae > Dolichotis > Dolichotis patagonum. The sequence continues at coordinate 46,392 of PVJX010006419.1, read as the reverse complement.
TTCCAGAGTTAAGACCGTCCTGCCGAACTCAAATATGTCGTCCAGTTGGTTGTCCCTTTCCCATGGGAGGGTCTTATTCCCATCACTCACTGTGTGTTGATGCCGGACCCTGAGAACTGCTGGGCTTCCCGACCTCTGACCTCAGCGCGTCTGCAGCGTGAATTTATGATGCCTCTGGGTGGGTCGCATGTAGGGCCAGTTCCAGGTGAGTCGTGCGCAGGGCTGTTCAGCTCCGTGCTCGGGGCCTCTCAAGCCAGTTGCATTGGCGTGGCTTCCGTTGCTCAGGTTGATCTTGGCCAGGAATTCAGGTCGCTTGGCAAGAGTGCCGTGCTCGCGGATCTTAGCTTCTCTAATGGTAGCCCCAGGCCCTCATATTCGAGTAGTTGCTTTGACTTCAGTTTCTTCCTGGGTTGAGAGAATCCATCTCCCTCTGTTTGGGTCTCTTCAGGGTGTTCTATTCTGGCATTTGAGCTGCCTCAGAGAGGCTCCATATCCTGCTACCTATAGGTCCGCTATCTTTCCCCCTCTCTCCTCATGTGCACCCTTTTTTAAAAATTGCATTTAGTTCACGTTTAAGAACTAACAGTTTAACAGTTTAACAGTTTCAGCACTGCTGAAAAATCCAATTCCAAATTCTTCTCTTAATTTTAAGGCAAACTCTTAGCTGTAGTCCTCTGCAAAAATGAAAAGAAAGTCAAGAATTCTCATTCCAAAAGGTAGAAATAGGGGAATAGAAAGGAATGGCACTAAAACAAGACAAAAATCTATCAGGGAAAACATTAAATCCTGTATTTCCATGTTCAGCATGTGGGGCAATCTGTGACAAGATGTGAACTCCAAAGGAGTTACATGGCCCTGCCTCCATAGCACTGCCAACACTTGTAGCCTTGAGGATTTCTCTCCTGGGTCAACTTTGCTCATTCTTTGCAGCTTTTCTTGGACGATCCATGTTACTGGATTCTTAAGCCTTCTGAGGTCTTCACTGCACTTTCTGTGTTATATCACAGGTTCATATATTTCCTGCTCTGGGGGGTCACTGACTGGCCTCCCAGGGTTTCTTCTGAGATCTGCGGGAAGCTTTTTGATTTCACAACTGAGTCATTATGCAGGCACCTAATATTAGCAACATGTGGATGACACTGAGAGTTGCCACCAGCTGGTGTAGTAGTTGGGCTTCCTCCTCTGTTGTCTGTAGGGGTTTGAGTGCCTGGATTGCTGAGTGTTATGAATCCTGAGGAAAAGATTTTATAGGCCACAGCCATTCTGGAACATTGTGTCTCAGGGCTCTTTTCTCAAAGCAGAGTCTTTCACTTTTGCAATTTTAAGGCTGGGAAGAGTGGAGTCCTGCTGGTTCTTATGATGCCCTCAGGCCACCTGTTTTTCTTTTTTTTTAATTTTGTTCCAAAGTATTTGCATTTTTAATGCTAGGCTTTTCAGCAACCAGGTTTTTCTTTTCTCCATCTTTGCAGGTCACAGTTGTAGTGGAACTTCCTTTTTGGTTTAACTCAAAACTTTTAAAATTCTGTTGGGTAGTTGGTCTTGATTCTCAAAGCCTCCATCAGCAGCCATGCCTCTGCTTCAACATTAGGTTACATTAAAATTTCTTCCAGATTAGTCCACTGCCGAAGAAGGCATGTTGACTGGACCTGGGCTACAAGCAGTGCTGGGATCAAGGTGCAGACCTGCTTTGTTTTGTTAATATACTGGAATTCATCTGGCAGTCTTCTCCTTCATGTTGTCCTTCTGTATTTGAGGTCTTTGTTCCCTCATGCCCAATTTCTGAATACCTAAGCTTCTGGTTGCCTATTTTCCCAGTGGTTGAGGGTACCACTGCCTGTCAGATACAATGAATCTTCTAGACTTTTGGTTTTAATGGGTGACTTTTATGTATCTTTCACTAAGATTAAGCTAGTAAATCTGAATTGAATATACACTGAACCTGATGAAGGCAGTATAGGGTTGATACTTGCCTTATTAAATTCTAAGAACTGGACTTATTTCAGAGAATTTGTCCTCCCCAGTCATATTGGACTGAGCTGGTAGTAAACCAAGTTGGCTGATCAAGATTGGAAATTTATAGACTACTATAAATTGGGTTTTAGGATTAAACAGCAGTGTTTATTACAGAAAAATAAAAATAATCAGGTTGTATTGATATTCTACTTGTAATTCTCCTTACCAAAATATTTGTCACTCTTAAAAGATTATAGATTCTAAAATTGGTAAGGAAGAACCTTAAGTTGCTTATTTCAATGTGATGTTATCTATCTGACATCTCATTTGCATTTTTCATTCATCTATCAATAAATAATTACATGCATTTTTTTGATCTTTATGTTTGAAGGTAAGCAGCTGCTCCCTTTGTCCAGCAGTGTACATAGCAGTGTGGGACAGGTGCCTTGGCAGTCTTCAGGAGAAGCATCAAACCTAGTTCGAATGAGAAACCAGTCCTTTGGACAGTCTGCACCTTCTCTTACTGCTGGATTGGTAAGTTTTTTAAAGGTAGTGTCTTGCTCCTGGAACAAATTTTTGTCATTGTCAGGTGCTGATTACTGCCTCATGCTCTCATAGTATGATTTAGTGAGCATGAAGGAAATAATGGAAACTGGGTGTGGTGGTGCACAGTTATAATTCCAGGTAGTTGGGAGGCTGGAGCAGGATGACTGCATGTTTGAGATCAGCCTAGGTAACTTAGCATAACCTTTTCCTGGATAGGAGAGAGATTTAGTTTGGTTGTAACTTTAATGAATACAGTTTATTGAAAATAACTTTGTTTTTGTAGAAATAATTCTAAATCTTGTGAAGGTATGTTTCTTTTGTGCACAGCCATATGGAATTTAGTAATGAGGATAGTGAACATATTTAGCACATGTTGGATAGTTAAATATGTATTGGATGAAGGAATCAGCTTTTTCTTTGTCTAGGCTTTGTATGATAGTCACAGCTTGCTCTTGTACCTAAAGAACCTGTTGGTTTTTCACTCAATTTCACTCTCTTTGCTGTATCCTTTGAAACAACCAATTTGGTACAGTAATAAAACCTTACTTCCATTAAAGTGCAATCTCATTTACACTTTTGGATCATATGCTTTTTGGGTCAACATATATGGAGTAAAGACTATTCATTTGTTCACTTTTTGAAATTGTAATGCAGAGAGGAACTGTTCACGCAGTCAGTAGAGAACAGATTACTTGATCACACTTTAATAGGATCCTTTGGTCATAGAAAGAAGATCACTTGTGCCCTTACACCTTCTGCAACTTTTATTTTGAAAATTTCTAACCTATACATAACCTTAATGAATGGTATAGTGAACACCTATATAAACTTTTTGATCAGTTTGTAAACATTTTGCTATATCTTATTTGTATGTTTGTAAGATTTCTATAACATATCAAAGCAAGTCACAGATATTATGTCTGAAGTATTTCTTCTAAGGTCAAGGAGAGTCTTCCAAATAAATGACCAACAGTCTGTTATCAGATTCAAGAACTTTAGCACCAATTTATTAATAGCATCTAATGTAAAAATCATATTCAGATTTCTTTGTCAGATGCCAACATGCTTATGAAAGCCTCTTTAACCTTTGGAAGCTTTTATACACACACACATGCCCGCACACACACACACATGCCTGTATATCAAATATACTTGTGCCTTCATAAAAATTTTGATACAGATGTTTAAGGGTAGTCCTAGATATCTCTAGACATCTCCCCCTTTCTCTTTTTCTCCCTTCCTCCCTTCTTTCCTATGCTGGAGATCAAACCCAAGTCCTTGCGCTTGCTTAACTCTGCTACTTGACTGCAACCTCACCCCAACATCTGCATTTTCTTTAAAGTATTATATCTAATTCTACACACCCTCTTTTATTTATTTATTTTTTAATTATTTGTTGTTGTAGTTTTCTTGAGATAGGATTTCATAATGCAATTCAGGCTGGCCTTGAACTCACTTTGTAGCACAGGCTGGCCTCAAACTCGCAGTGATCCTCCTGGCTTAGCTTCCCTAGTACCAGGATTATGAGTGTGTGCCACCATGCCCCACACACATCCCTTTTTAAAACTGCTGTACTAAACTCAAGATGATTGTTTCATATGAAGTGGGCATGTTTTAGAAGATATTCTTAGACTGAGATTGCTTGAGTCCTACTCTAGGTTAAGTGCAGTGGATTGAAGTTGTCTTCCAGGGTCCATGGAAGACTGTTCTAGGATGTTGCTCAGATACTAAAATCCACAGATGCTCATCTTATTCAAAATGGTATAGTATTTTCATATAACCTATGCATATCCTCTTACAAATTTAAATTTTCTCTCAGTTGCTTACAGTACTATTACAATGTAAATATTATGCAAATAATTGTTACATTGTATTGTTTAGGATCTAATGATAAGAAAAAAGTTTTCATATGTTCAATACAGATTTTTTAAAAATCTGAATATTTTTAATCTGTGATTTGCCAAATTTATGGATACTGAGGCCTCAACTTACTGATATATAATTCTTTTGTGATACAATTCACATGTTTAATGTCTTTGTTCAGGGATTTTTATTTTACAGATATCTACAGCTATTGTAATAGTCAATTTTAGAATATTTTCAGGATTTTAGAAAGAAATTCTATAGGCTTAAGTCTATAACCCCAGCACTGTGGGAGGCGAGGCAGAAGAATCTTTATGTTTGAATTAAGATCAATTTAGCAAAATTCTACTATCTCAAAATAAAAAAAATAGAGTAAGACAGGGGCTGTAGCTCAGTGAAGGCCCTGGGTTCAATTTCTAGTAGCCCCTCTATTCTCAATAGGTTTTTGCTGTTGCCTCCTCACCTCTGTTCCCTAGATGACCATAAATCTATTTTCCACTTTTGTAGGTTTAACTATTTTTTTTTTAAGAGCAGAAAATATTTATTGGGGAAAAGAAAGCTTCTAAGAGTCCTGAGTGGTTTGTTGGGGATGCCACTTCTCAAGGGATTTTTATAGAGTAAAACCATAAGGTTAGATGAGAGGGAAAAGGTAGAGTGCCCTGAGGCCCTTCAGTTTTGCTTGCCCACCTGGTAAGATGGGTCTGAGATCTGGACTTCAACCTCAGAGTACTGTCCAACTTGCAGTGGCCACCTTTACAATCAGGGCATACTGTTGGGGGCCCCTTAAGATGGCCTGGTTTTCCGCAATGGTAGTAGGTGAGTTTAGTTGTTAAGCTCTTCTTGGAGCTCCAAGAATCAGATTTAGGGTTTATTCTTTTTAAGGGTGCAACAAAGGCAGCCAGTTTTTTTGGTTTCTTTGTCTTCTCCCCTTGGCTTTTTCTTGATCTTGATTATAAACTACTGAGGAGGCAGTTTTCATTAAAGTATCAAGTGAGGTATCTGGAGCAAAAGCTATCTTTTGTAGCTTTTTCCTAATAGCTGAAACTGAGTAATAAACTTGTCTTTAAGAATAATATGTACTTCTGTTAAATCAGGAGCTAGGGATGTATGTTTTATCAGTCTCTCTTGTAAACAGTCTAATGTCGCAGAGGGGTTCTCATTTTTCTTCTGTAAGTAGTTAACAATTTAAAATAACTGAAGGGCTTACTTCTTATCCTTCTTAGACCTTCAAGAATACATGTTTGAAAATGCTCCCTATTCTAATCAGTGGAGGTCTTGTATAGGGACTGCTTGGATGTCTTCTGAGCTTCTAAAGTTAAGATAATATTTATCTCCAAACATAATAGCAGTTTGTAATCCCACTGTGTCTCACTAAAAGCTAATGTTTGATTTAAGAGTAGCATTACATCTCCCCAGTCTAGTTTATAAGTCTGAATAAGTCTTCCAAAGACCTTAGTGTACTTATCAGGGTCATTTAAAAACTTTCCCGGATCTTGTTTGATCTGTCTTAAATCACTGAGAAGAAAAGTTATATGAATGCAGGTAGTCTCATATGGCTTATAATTATATTTTGAACACAAATAAGAATTATTTCTTAATGTAAAGACTATCTGAACGTAAAGGATACTTATATACATTTTCCCTCTTCCTTATAGTACAATTCTAATGTAAGAAAGTGTCATAGAATTCCATTTTGGAACTATAGAGTAGGAAGGCCATGCATGGGTGCAGAAAAATATTAAATGGCTCTTGAACATGTGAGGGTTGAACGTTTTGTAATACTTAAGAATACATTCCAAAGGAGTAAAAGATTTTGGCATTGAATATCCTGTCTGAAAATACAAGAGTGCTCACTTTGGCAACACATATACTGAAAATACAAGAGAAAATGTTAGACAGTCCATTTAGGATCCCTCCTGTTTCTCAGAAGCTGTTTCTATTCCCCATTCTTTTTCCCCCATAAATTTTTGTACTCTTAAAAAAAGTTGCTGTATCTTTAATTTCTACTTGATTTTTATATCCCCAACATGTCCTCTGAGGTGACTGACTCTAGAGCAGGTAGCTGTCCTCTGATAGAAATCAGAAGATAGATCTGGTTGAATTTTCTACCCTTACTGGCTCCACAACTCCAGGAACTTGAACTGTCAACTACAGCTGGTGTTTTAAAATCACTAGTTAGACTTGATCTCAGCAGTAAATCATGTTTAATGAAGGAAGCATTGCTTAGCACTAAACCACTGCTTTCTAATTCTTTGTGAGAAAGTGAGGGCAAAGAACAAAGAGCCATTTAGAAGTAGTTAGAGGCTTCTCAACCTGGAAAAGAGATCATCACCTCTAGAGATAGAGTCAGGTATAAGTGACCTGATTAAATTTCGTTGGGACCTAGGGCAGAAAAGCCTTTCAGACATTCCTGTTAGCTGCCTAATCACTTGGGCGACGTTTTCTAGCAGCAAGACAGTGGTATGCTTTTTAAAGTCCATTTAAAAATTTCTACTTCTCTGAAGCTCACAGGTTAAACTTATACCCATTACCTACCAACCACAATTTTCATGTTAGTAAAGGCACATTTATCAGTACTCTTCAATCACATCAAAGAAGAGAAAGGCTAACTTAAATCTTTTTCTTATTTTTAGCATATGCAAGGCATAAATGTAAATCGTTCCGCTGGTAGCTGCTTTCTTCTTGAAAGGCAAACACTTGTTGCAAGCTAACTCAGCCTGACTTTCTGTAAAGTGGGGATGGTCTGACAATAAGGTGATTCTAAAGTTAACAAATGCTTATTTTCTATGGGCTCTCCTTAAAAGTTCTTAGTTGTTCGGTAGGAGGTAAAAAAGGTTGGGATAGTTTAGAATTCCTTTCCCTGTAATCTTACATGCCTCCAAGAGAAGGAAAGTTAAAGTGACCAGGAAAGGTTAGAAATGAGATTAGAAAAAGGAGGTCTTGTATAGACAGCCATTGTAAAGAAAAAAAGAGGCATTATGGTAGTCATTAAAGAAAAAAAAAAGTCTTCTGATGCTCATGGTGAGTTATTGAGACAACTTGCTCATGAGTCATAACTGTTAGCCTGGAAAGGTGACACTAGGGAATCTCCTAAGCTAAGATTGCCCCTCCTCACCAGCAGAAGATTAGACCAGAAAGCAAACTTAGATGAAGGCGATTATGATTTCCTCTAGAGGATAGAGAAAGATCAGGCCAGGTTGTGTCAGTTGAACTCATCTCCCAGGTCTTTTAACTTGTGGAAAAGGGTCCCATGATTTATGTTGGCCCACTTGGGGAGATTTTTGTGGATGTGATCCCCAGGTTAAAAAACACATGTGTGCAAGATAACAGCAACAAAAGCAGTCAGCATGGAGCAGAGCAGAATGCAAGAGCCCAAGAGCTGCCCATGTCTTTAGCATATAATTCTTATACAGGTTATTATCTCATATTTACATTCTTATCATGATAGCCTCATTGGTGCATGCATAGTTGTCCACTGCTAAATCATGGTTATGTAACAATATCGCCACTGTGCATTTGTGCTGGACAATGAGGTCATGTCCTCAAAGTGTCCTGAGCTTTGAAGCAGTCTGAGTGGTTCTCCACAATTTATTAATAGGCATATATATTTTTTAAATATAAGCTAGATTTCATAGAGACCCATTTCACAGATTTTTATATAAAAGTCCACTAGAGGATGCTCTAACATTACTCTTTTTAGCACTCTTGTCTAACAAGTCAAATGAGACACCAGTAAATTAAACAACTAATCCAAATGTAACATAAATTTACCATCATTTTAAGAAAAATCAATACATCAAAGAGACAAGGCCTAAGCAATTGACAGAGACAAAGCATAAAATTAAAAACATGTGCATTTAACAAACAAGCCTGACAATTTGATTACCTAAGTGTGTAGCAATCCAGAAGCTATGAAACAGAAGCAGACTCTTACTTCCAACCAAGTATCTTGGTAGGAGACCTCCAAATGATACAGGGATGATATAGGACCTTCAAATAATCCAAATAATATAAGGGAAATATTATATAATTCCTAACCTCCTAACCTGCTATGTATCTTTTAAGCCAAGTTTGTGTTCTCTAAAGTAGAAGAATGAATTCTAGGAGCAGCAGAGGTTAAGAGCAGGAAATATTTATTGGGAGGAAAAAGCTATATTGGAGGAAAGCTTCTAAGAGATAGAAGGGGTCCAAAGTGGGTTGCTCTGTTTGCCTATTGTGTATATTGAATTTATAATCATATACTTCATAGCCTTTTGTGTGTGGCTTTTTTTTTGTACCAGGGATTGAACTCACGACCCCACGACCTTGTGCTTGTCAGGCAGGAGGAGCTTGTACCACTGAGCTAAATGCCCAGTCCTTGCCTGGCTTCTTTGATATAGCATAATGGTTCCAAGTTCATTGATGTTTAGTGTATCAACACTTTGTTTTTTATTGGTTGAGAATATTTTGATGTTCAGGAATGTCACATTTTGTCAGTTGATAGAAACTTGAATTGATTTTTCCTTTTGGCTGTTATGAGTAATCTGACATAAAAATTTGGGTACAAATTTTAATGTGGATCCATGTTTTCATGTCTTTGGGGTATATAAATAGTGGAATTTCTGGGTCATATAGTAATTGTTTAATCATTCTAGGAATTTTGATGTCTTTCCTTGCCATCACTTGTGGTTTTCTTTGTGACTTTAGCTGACCTATTGCATATTAAGTGTTATCTGTGGCTTTGATGTGTAACTTGCTAATGACTAATGATGTTGACTATCTTTCCTTTTTAAAAATTTTTTTATTTTTAAGAGAATAAAACCAAACAAAACAATACAGCCAATCAAATCAAAACATTAAAAATGATACAGCACTTCAAAACAAGATAATAGGAAATCAAAAATGGCTGCCATAATGCTTCTCATTATCTTCAGAATAGCTGTCCATACCATCAGCTATATTAAAATGAAACCAAATAAAGCAGAAGAAACCCAATCAAAACAGTGAAAGTGATACAGGATTTCAAAACAAGGTAATAGCAAGTTTACGGTGGCTACCATAATGCGTCTTATTATCTTCAAAATAGCTGCCCATATCATCATCAGACCTAAAAAAAATCAAAACAGAATAGAATAAAACCAATCAAAAGAAAAACAGTGAAAGTGATACAGGACTTCAAAACAAGATAATAGAAAATCAATAATGGTTACCATAATATACTACCTTTGAAATAGCTGCCCATGCCGTCAGATATAATAAAATCAAACCAAACAAAACAATAAAACAAATCAAAACAATGAAAATGATATAGGACTTTAAAAACAAAATAATAGGGAATTCACAATGGCTACCCCCTTCCCTTTTTAGATGTTTTCTACCTTTTTACTTTCTTAATATCTGTTGTACATTTTGGATCTCACTAACTCCTTCAATTTTTTATACTAGGGAGACAACATGATGTTCACCTGTGTGAGTCCAAGCCATTTCACCCAAGAGCATGATCACAAGTTGCATCCATTTACCTATAAGAGCCTCATTGTTAACCTTCTTTATAATTGAATGGCATTCTGTTGTATAAGAATGCCGTATCTTTCTTACTTGTTCTCCAGTTGATGGGCAAGCTATTCCTGGCTTTTTTCTGGTTCCCTCTTGCATGGAGCATTGTTTTCTCTCCTTTTGCTTTCAATCTATGAATTTCCTTTTGAGTTAATGTGTTTCTTGTATACTGCATATTGATGGATCTTGTTTCTTGATCCACTCTACTTGTGTTTCTTTTTATTGGTGAACTTAGGCCATCTACATTAATGGTTATAGCCAACATGCATTGGTTGATCTCTGCCATCCTTTTTTCCTGCTGTTGACTGCCTACTTTTCTGCTCCATTCAATTGTGTGCTGTGCTCCGTGATCCCACTTTGCTGCTGTTCCTGGGACCATGGTCATTTTTATCTCTCTCTGGAATATCCTTCAATACTTTTTGTGGTTTGGTGTCTGGACCATCTTTTCAGGTGTTTATTGAACATTTGTATATCTTCTTTGAAATAATAGCTATTTTGATTCTTTTCTCATTGAAAAAATTGAGTACCTTTTTGTTGAATTGTGAATTTGTAAAATCATTATTTCTTTAGATTCAAAGCTAATTACAGTGAGCTCTCTGAATCTGTGAGTCTATATTCTGAATCTATATTCTGTCAAGTCAACCAATCTAAGGGATCAGTCTATCAATCCTGCCCCTAAAGTTTCAAAAAGCAAAACTTGAATTTGGCATACACTGAGTACTAGCCTGAGTCTGTTCAAGTGAAGTGATGATGTTGAGGCACACCATGCTGTAGCTTTCTACCAGATCCTTTTCTGTTTGACCCATGTTTGTCTTGAATCTTTTTCATGTACTAAGTGTAAAGTTAGGTCTTTAATGACTTCATCTGTTCTGGGCTGGATGTGTGGTTCTTTTTTCTTATCATCATTACATATAAATAACAATATAACAAGCATTTATGTAACATTTACATTGTAATAGTTATATATAATTGAGAGGTGATTTAGGGTTTAGGGAAGATGTGGGCTGGGGATATAGCTCAGTGGCACAGTGCCTGCTTGGCAAGTGCAAGGTCCTGAGTTTGATTCCTGGTACAAAAAACAGTAGGAAAGATGTATTTGGATTACATGCAAATGCTATGTGATGTTTTATGGGGACTTGAATACTTTGCAGACTTGGAATCTATTGGAGGTTCAGGAACCAATCCTTCAGGGATACCAAGGGAAGACTTGTTTTTTTCCAGGGATCTGCTTTTTGTTTTTTCAAGAACTTTTCTTTCCTGAACTGTTTACTTACCTGCTATAACTTCACGCTAGATCTTCCCTTTTTATTCTACTACCTAAAGATTTCCAAATGAACGTTTATATTTTGTAGCATGTTTGCTAGTTAATATTGAAGCCTTTTCTTGCTTTATTTGAGTTTGGAATGTACCTTGACATCACACCTGCTTTGGCTGTGACATTTCTTTTTTTGTCATTCTGAGACTGCTGTGACATTTTTTGTTTGTTCTGAGACTGCTGTGCAGTTCAGACTGGGCTTGAGTTCATGTTGTAGCCCAGGCTGGTCTCAAATGCAAAGATCCTCCTGCCTCAGCCTCTGAAGTCCTGGGATTACAGGTATGCACCATCACACGTGGTTTGTTTTTGTTTTTGTGTGGTTTTAATTTTTTTTTTAAAACAGGGTCTTAATTGTGGTGCTGGCTGGTCTTGACTTCCCTTATGTAGCCTATGCTTGCCTTGAATTCATGTTGATCCTCCTGCTTCTGCCTCTGCCTCCTAAGTGTTGGGATTACTGGTGTGTGCCATAATGCTTGGCTAGCTATGACATCTCTGATAAGTCTTAATTTGTTAATACTTATGGCTGTATACAGTATTTATACCAGTTTCAGAGAACTTTTGGTTCAGTAAGGTTTAGAACAAAACAATTAATTGAAAAATAATTTTGATTTAAAAAGTAACAGAAGGGAATTGTACGGGCTGTAATTACTTGGGAGGCAGTGTGTCAGAAGTTAGACTTATCCAGAGTCTGGAAAACAGATGGGTAAAAGCATCAACATGATAAATATTTTCATTTCAAGGCCATATAGATGATATGTTTATGAAGTGGTTTTTTAACTTGTTCCTCATTTTTTAGGGTTACTCTCAAAATATCTACTGAGAGAGTTTCTTTGGAGATCCGTTTTCTCCATACATATTGCAAGTGCCATTCTCATTAGTGATTCCCATGCCATGTTATAAAAAGAATATTATTATTGTTATTTTGAAGTACTGGGGATTTAACCCAGGGCTTTGCACTGAGTTATCTCTCCAGCCATTTTAAAGGTGTTTTATTTTGAGACAGGTCTCACAAAGTTGCCCAGGCTGTGCTCCAACTGACAGTCCCCTCCTGCCTCAGCCTCCTTGAGTGCTAGAATTATAGCATGTACCACTAGGTCCATCTGCAATTATATTATTATATGTTTCTAGGGGTGGCAAACAGTTTGGGTAGCATTTTGCTCAGGTTTATTATTATTATTACTTTTAAAGAAAAATTGAATACTATTAAATTCTAGTGTTGAAAGTGACATAGCAGAAATATCTTTGAATTGGAAGGGTAGGGTCTGTCTGATACTATTTGAATTTGCATAAGAGGCCAAGTTTTTTCAGGTCTTTTTTTCTTATCTGTGAAATGAGAGTAATTCTTGCTACTCTTTCTTATGAGTATTTAACTTGTATTTACAGCTTTGAGTCTTGTCTTCCTTATCTCTGGCATATATTTACATAGATAGCCCTAAGAAATATCCCATCTGTTTATTCTGTTTTATTCATCTCCCAAAACCAATTTTTTCTTAGTCATTTCCTGTCCTGTTTTTCTTCTCTTCCTTCTGTTCTCCTTCTCCTTCTTCTCCTGCTTTCTCTTCCCCTCCCCTCGCACAGTGAAGTTCGAACCCAGCGCCTTTGCACTGAGTTACATCCCTAGCCCTTTTTTTACTTTTAATATTTAGACAGGGTTTTATTAAGTTACTAAGTTACCCAGGCTGGATTTAAACTTGGAATCCTCTTGTTTCGGCCTCTAAGAGTGCTGCAAGTATATGAGTATACCACCTATGTACCACTTAAATAGTACCATCACCCATCCAGTGGCCCAGAGCCATGTATCTAGATGTCCTTGGTGAGTCTTCCCTTGTCCTTACTTTCCTCTCCATCTATTCACCCAGTCAGTCCCAGACCATTAGAAGCTGTGCTGCTATAAACATAAATAGTCCCCAACTGACGTGTCTAGATGTTCTATCTTTTTTATCAGAGACATTTTTCAGTTTTAGCTGCATTTGTCATCTCTGCATTTGTCATTTCAGTGGTCTCATGTTAAAACTATAGTTAGTTGTCTTCCTTTTCAGGCTGTTCTCCATACTTCTTTTTTTTTTTTTTTCTTTTTGAGATAGGGTTTCACTATGCAGTTCAGGCTGTCCGTGTGCTCACTTTGTAGCCCAGGCTGATCTCGAACTTGCAGTGATCTTTCTGCCTCAGCCTTCCTAGTGCTGGGTAGTGTGTATTCTTTAAAATACATGAATCTGATAAAAACTACTTTTAAATTTAATCTTCCAATTTCTAAAAATTTGGGTAATATTTTATCTAGTACTAATCTGTGGCCATTCACTTTCTTAAAAAATCTTTCCATAGCTTCTTGTGATAGTTCTTTTTAATTTTAATTTTTACTTATTTATTTATTTTTTTTGAGACAGGGACTTGCTATGTAGTCCAGGGTGGCCTTGAACACACTATCTAGCCCAGGCTGGGCTCGAACTTGCAACGATCCTCCTGCCTTAGCCTCGAGAGTACTGGGATTACAGGAATGTGCAACCACAGCTGGCATTCTTGTGATAGTTTTTAGAGTAACTATTTTAAGGTAAATAGTAATTACTCAGTAAATTGAGTTTTGACTGAGATTGGCAAATGAGGAGTGAAGAAGAAGAGACAGGGACAGCAAATACAAAGGTGATTTTTTTTCCCTTTGAGATTGGATTATTGGATTTAAATAAGTTATATGGCAGTTGACCTAACTAGTAAACTTTACTGAATATTAACTGAATATTGGAATTAATGGAAGTTCCAAGAATCTTTTTATTGAAAGAGTTTGTCATATTTTCTTATTATACTTCTGGGGATTCTTTCTTTATTAGCAGATACACTTTTTATAGGTATATGCATGATCATTTGTAAGGAGTATCTTTTTAAATTTTGTCATTGGACTATATGTTCTGTATATAATATATTTTTTCAATCAGATCTTAGGGGTACAACTTAGATATCCATAGTAATCACATTCATCATAGAGAGTTTGTACCTATGCATAACTTGTTAGTCTATATGTCATATTATATTTGTTTCATGGTAGTTTCATGACAGAAGTGAAGAACTTTCGAGATAAACATTTACTAAAGAGTATAGCTGGTTGAATTTTATATGTATTAAATATGTAATGTTCGCAGAGGAAGGTTGATTTAATGTTAATGTATCAGCCTGAAATAATATCATACAGACTTATCTATTGTCCTGTCCTAATCATTGTTTTATAAACTTCCTGGATAAAGGTATACAAGGAATGCTTATTACATATGTCGATGGCACAGTGTTCCCTTTGTTGAATGTTTTATTTCTGTTACAGCTTTGCATTTAGAAATGTTGGTTTAAGAATAATTGGCAAAATGAGATTTAACACAGAGAAGAGTCATCATTAGAAACCAAAGCCCCAATCTGGAGTGAACTCTCAATTTAAGTTTCTTGAGTATACAAGATTTGAAAGGTTACTTTTTTCTTTTCTTTTCTTTTTTTTTTTTTTTTTTTTTGTCCTTTTGAGACAGGCTCTCACTATGTAGTTCAGGCTGGCCTTGAGTTCACTTTGTAGCCCAGGCTGGTTTTGATTTTGTAGTGATCTTCCTGCCTCAGCCTCCTGAGTGCTGGGATTACAGGCATGAGCCATCACGCCAAGTTTGGCTTCTAACTAAGCAAGCTAAAATGATTACTAGTTTAAGATTCTCTAACCTTAAACTGAGCTAGTGGCATTTTTAACAAGTAATCTGATACTATATTGAACACTGTACTGTATCTTTTTTTTTTAATGTCTAATGTGATACACCTTTTGGGTTGCCACATTACTGTTTAATTTTTAAAAACTAAGGTGTAAAGATATTTAAGAAAGAGCAGTCTCAGTTTGTCTTCCATATGCTAGTAACATAGATCACTTCTGTGATACCTAAATGTGTGCAGATTTCTTCCGAGGTGCAAACAAGTGGACACTGTTGTAGTGGGTACCAGCTGGGCATTCTCTAATTCAGTTCAGTTGTGTTGATATCTGCCTGGAGATAGTGTCAGATCCCACAGGTTAGGGGCTCAATCCTATAACTAGTGCCCCTACTTCAGATACCAGTTACCAAACCAAGCCTTTGGAACTTCCCACTGACTACCAGTTGCAGTTTTCATGATTCCTTCATTAGGGTAGATACATTTGCTAGAATAGCTCACAACTCAGAGAAACACTTAACTGAGCAGTTTATTATAAGGGATATTTTAAAGGATAGAAATAAACAAGCAGATAAAGAGCTATGTAGCAAAGAGCTGGAAGGGTCTTTGAGCATATGTACTTCTGTCCCTATGAATTAGAGTGCACCATACTCCTGCAAATGGATGACTTCTTGTTTACTTTGTAATTCAAATTCTCATGTGCTCGAATGCCTATAAGCAGTGTAAACCATGTTCTTTGGGTTTTGTGGAGATTTCATTGCATAAGGACAGTTAAAATATTGACAACTATGTAGAAATGTAATTGTACAGAAGGGTATCATCTAATACTAATAGACTGCATGGGGAAATGCAACAGTCCTGGTCTATTTATAGATTCTTCTTGGTCTCTGTGTAGCATTCCTTTTTCTCGGGTATGAGATAGGATTCCTGAAAAATGGGGGTCCAAAACAAGGTAGTTGACAGAATTTCATTATGGCCAGCTATAAGATAGAAAGGCAGGGATGTGTAGATTATAGTTTTAGTTTCTGTGACTTGTTTTTGTTGAGCATTGTAGGACTCCAGCTGATAGAGCCGAGATCTGAAGGGCAGCAAGTTAATGTCTAACCCCTGTGTTTTTTTTTTTTTTTTTTTTCCTCTTTTTCTTTTTTGGTACTGGGAATCAAACTCAGGACCTTGTTCATGCCAGGCAGGCACTTACGCTACTAAGCTGTATCAGCCCTTCTGTGACTTGTTTTGAGTAAGAGAAATTCTAGTTCCTGTTGACTGCCTTGAAAGAACAAGGAGCCGGTGAAAGAAGGGAAGTAGATGGTCAGATTTGATTCTGCTTTTTGAGGCCTAGAATACCCCAATTTTAGAACTAAAGATTTTTTTAAAATATTTATTGCTCAAAAGCTGTTTTGAAGCTACTTCAGGAATTAAGCACAAATAGCCAAATACTTTAACCTTACGTTTAGTCACTTAGAAAATAACAAAGCTATGTGAGTTATGAGCTGGGAACTCTGGGCCAAAATCAAACTAATAAAAGTCAGGTTAAATTCATATAAAATACAATTAATAATTTTAGGGTTTATATGATAAGACATTAAGTATATTCATAGTATATGCAGCTCCCACCTATATCAACTTCTGGACCATTTCACCATCCTAGAAGAATACTTTCTACATACGAAGCAGTTATCCCTCATACCAGACAGGGTAGCCACCAAAATACTTTCTGGATCTACAGATTATTCTGAATATTTCATATAAATGAGGTAAAATAATACATGACCTTTTGTCTTGGTTTTTTCATTTAGCATGTTTTAAAGGTTATACTATATTAGTTTGTATCAACACATATAGCAAATATCAATACTTCATTCCTTTTTTCACTGAATAGGATTCCATCCTATGATTATACAATACACTTTTTTTGAGGGGATTGAACTCACAGCCTCATACTTGCCAGGCAGGTACTTATGCCACTGAGCTAAATCTGCAGCCCCAATGGTGCACTCTTATTTGCACTTCAGCTTTCCAAGATTTCAGTTGCCCAAGATAAACAGCAGTCTAAAATTTTACATGAAAAATTATAGAAATAAATTATTATGTTTTAAGTTACATGCTGCTGTGAGTAGCTTAATGGAATTTCACACTGCCCTGTCCTGTGTTGCCCAGGAAATGAGTCATCCCTTTGTCCAGCTGTATTTGGTACCCAACTGCTATTCCCTTGGTAACCTTAGTTATGCGATCAGCTGTCTTGGTATTGCAGTAGTTGTGTTCAAGCTACATGTATTTTACTTAATATTGGCCTCACATAGCAAGTGGAGTAATACTGGAAATTTTACAACAATACATAGCTATACTTAGGTTCTATTTTGTTATCAGTTACTGCTAATGTCTTATTGTGCTAATGGTTTAAATGTGGTTTTTGCCCTAAGGGTTCATTTATTGGAAACTTTGTCCTCTTTGTGGTGATGTTATGAGATGGTAGGACCAATCTTTAAGAGGTGAAGCACAGTTGGAGTTTTTTAGGTAATTGGGGTGCTGTTCCTAGAAAGGGTTTAGGTAATTCTTGTAAGAAGTATAAGGTAGTTTTTATAAGACCCTGGTTAGTTCTTGGCAGAAGATTGCTATAAAAGAGAGAGTTTAACCCCTCTTCGTCCTTTGGGTTTCTGCCTTGCTATGTACTCCTGTCATTGTAATGGTGTCTCCCATAATATAGTATAGCTAAGGGTCCCTCATGAGGGGCTAAATGGTTGAGTCTATCTGATTTTAGATTTTTAGCCTCCAAACCTGATAGCCAAATAAACCTCTGAGTTTTATTTATCAAGTATCAAATATTTTGTTATAGCAACAGAAAACTAGCTTAATAAAGATATGTAGAGAAAACAAAATACATGTTGTGTAGGGTTTTTGGTACTATCTATAGCTTCAGACATCCACTGGAGGTCTTGAAATATCTTCTGAGAAACAGGAGAGACTAATATAATCACTAATATAAACACTTCGGTTTGTTCATTTGTCAAAGCTTAATCTGTTCATCAGTTGATAGACTTTTAGGTTGTTTCTACCTTTTAGCTATTATAAATAATGCTGCTATGAGCATTTGGGTACAAGTATTTTGAGTCCTTGCTTTTAGTACTTATATAGCATAAGTACTTAGTAGTATATACATAAGAGTAGAATAGCTGGGTCATATGATAATTCTGTGTTTAATTTTTGAAGAACCATCAAACTTTTGGTTTGCTATGCCATTTTATATTCCCACCAGTAAAATTTGAGGGTTTCAGTTTCACTGTTTCTTTCTCTTTACCCCTCTTTCCCTACTTTTCTGATATATATTATTTTTTGTGATACAAAGATCACAAAGATCACATATTTAGTGCATGCTTTTAAAGGAAATAACAGAAATCTGAGATATTTGTTAGAGCCTTTCCCCATCATTTTTTAAACTGTCCAGAGTGGCCTTTAGCTTGAACTTGCAGTAGTTCTACTTCAGCCTCCCTGGTAGTTGGTGGTATAGGTTTTTTGTTTGTTTGTTTGTTTATTTATTTATTTATTTATTTATTTGTGGTGGTGGTGAAATTGAATTCAGGGGTGTAGTAGTGTTGCACTGCTACATCCCCATTTTATTTATTTATTTATTTATTTATTTATTATTTTTTAGATAGGGTCTTGCTAAGTTGCCCAGGCTTGAACATGAAATCCTCCTGCCTTTGCTTCCCAGAATGCTGGGGTCACAGGCATGTACTACCATGCCTAAATCAGGTCTGTTTTTAATTTGGTAGTATTTCAAAACTTTATTGTAAGATCACATATTTAGTGCATGCTTTTAAAGGAAATAACAGAAATCTGAGATATTTGTTAGAGCCTTTCCCCATCATTTTTTAAAAATTATTTTATAAACCACCTCTTTAGTTTTTTTGAGACAGGGTCTCACTATGCAGTTTAGGCTGGCTTGAACTCATGTAGCCCAGGCCTTGAAATCACAGTTAACCTGAGTCTCCCAAGGGCTGGGATTACAGTTGTGTGCCACCATGTCTGACCAATCCTACTTTTTTTTTGGAGACAGGGTCTTACTATATCAATCCCATCATTCTTAATTGTTATTTTTGCGTAATTTTGGTGTGTGACTACAGAGAAAAAACTAGTTTTACTTTTTCAGTGATCCTAAACTCACCCCCTCTTTCAGGATTATCTTTCTGCAGTTAGGGCCTTTGCATTTTTACTAAAAAAGTAGAGATGTCTATATATGTTACTCAGTTTTATTAAGAAATAATTTATGTAGATCAGCATTCACTTGTTTTGAGGGCTTAATTTGATGAACTTTGGCTTTGGCAGATGTACATAGGTATATCCCCACCACTGCAGTCATGAAGACAGATATGGAACAATAATCGTGTAGAATATTTGTTACCTTTAGAAGTTCTCTTAGGTTCCTTTGCTATCTGTTCACTTTCCCTGGCCTTAGTCCTTAGCAACAGCTAATAACCTGCTGTCACTATGGGTTTTTTGTGTGTGTTTCCAGAGTTTAATAGAGATGAAATCCTACAATACATAGTCTTTTGTAAAATCTGTTCTTTCATTTAACATAATGCTTCTGAAATTCATCTATGTTGTTTTGAATATCAGTGATTTGTTCCTTTTTGTTTCTGAAGAGTGCCCTATTGGCATGGGTGTATCAGACTTTAATTCATTCCACAGTTGATGAGCATTTGATGACCAAAGTTAGATTGTTTTCAGCTGCTCTGGTGTGGAAAAACTTGCCTTGAAAGTTCATGTACTCTGTGTGTGTGTGTGTTCACATGTGTGTTTAGATGTATGTTTTTATTTCTCTTGGATAAATACCTAGAAATGAAATTGCTGAGATGTATGATAAGTGTGTGTTTATAAGAAATGACTAAATTTCTTTATAAGAAAATTTCCAAAGTGGCTATACCATTTTTGAATTTCTATAAACAGTTGCTTCACACCCTTTTCAGTGTTAGGTATGTTAGTGAATATTAGCTATACTAGTGGGTATGTCAGGGGGATATCTTATTGTGGCTTTAATGTGCACTTCTCCAGTGACTAATAAGATTGAACACTTTTTAATGTGCTTATTTGCTTTTCATATATATTCTGTAACAACATGTCTGTTAAAAATTTCGAGTTAAGCTGGGCGTGGTGGTGCATTCCTGTTATCCCAGCATTTGGGAGGCCGAGGCTGGAGGATTGTTTTAAGTTCAAGACCTGCCTGGGCTACAAAGTGAGCACCTGGCCAGCCTGAACTGCATAATGAGACCCGGCCTCAAAAAACAAAAACAACAAAAAACAAAATTTGGGTTATTATTGAATTCTTTATTATTATTATTATTATTATTATTTAAAAAAATTTTTTTTGGTATTGGGGATCGAACTCACATCCTCACACTTGCCAAGGCAGGTGTTTACACTGCTAAGCTAAACCCCCTCCCATAAATTCTTTATATATTGTGGTATAAATTGTTTCTCTAGGTACATATTTTTCTCTTTCTTTCTTTCTTTCTTTCTTTCTTTCTTTCTTTCTTTCTTTCTTTCGAGACAGAATCTCACTATGTTATACAGGCTGGCCTCAATACTCCTGCCTCAGTCTCCCAAGTGCTGGGATTATAGGCATGTGCCACCAAGCCTAGCTACATTTTCATTTTTTAACCCATTTTTAATTTTAATCTTAAATGATGGAGTCTTGCTCTGTTGCTCAGACTAGACCTGAACTTTTGGGGTGAAGTAATTCTTCTACTTCAGCTTCTAGGGAAGCTGGTTCTATAGTAATGTGCCATCATATCCAGCTTAAAACGAAATTTTCTTATAAAGAAATTTAGTCATTTCTTATGAACACACACTTATCATACATCTCAGCAATTTCATTTCTAGGTATTTATCCAAGATGGGGGACTCACTCCCCCATCTTCTTACCTCCCCTTTCTGGTGATTGAACTTAGATCCTTACTCATGTTAAAGTATGCTCTCTACCATTGAATTACATCCTAGCACTTTTATCAGGGTTTTATAGAAAAATCAGTTTTATTTCTCCATACTAACCATGAACAAACAAATTGAAGTGTAAACTATTAGTACTATTTATTAATAACTTCAAAACATGAAACACTTAAATTTCAAAAACCATTGGCAACAGCAGTACATTGAAAACCAGAAAACAGTGCTGCGAGAAATTAAAGAAGACCTGAGTGAATGGACAGATATATTATTAATGGATTTCTTGACTCCCGTCATGAAGGTATAAGTTCTTTAGGGCAGTCCTATAAACCTAGGTAATCTTTCTCAGAAAGTAACAAGAGCATATCAAATTTATATTGAAATATAAAGAATCTAAATAATCAGAACAATATTAACCACTTAACCAGTTCAATTTAAATACAGGATGACCAAAAATTGCATATTTTTTCATTAATTTTGTAAGATAACAGGAAAAATAAAAATGACAGTTTTATTGAATTTGTTTAATAATTTTTCTGTCTATGTTACATCTTAAGACATTCAATACACAATGCAACATTACAGTCTGGATGGGGGTATCTGGTCTCTTTCCGAATACTTTTTGCATTACTGTCTTTCTTTGAATAACACACTTTACAGTGTCATGTTGGGCTTTCCTTTTTTCCTCCCCTATGAGTGGTATAATTTCAATAAATGTCTACTCAAATTCTGAAAATGTCAGTGATGGATGTGCTGATTGGTGTTTCATGTCCCATATTTTAAAATTATTTGCCCATTAGAACTAATCTAAATTGTAAGAGACTTTTTGAACGCCTTTGTTTTAAATAATTAACAGATAAGTCCCATATTTTTGGTCTAGGAGGCACAAAAATATTTTAGAGTAATTTTTTTTTCCTCGCTTTTTGATAGCAGGATAGCTTGTTAGATGTTGGTTAACTCTGTCAACACCACCCATAGAATTATTATAATCATTGACCACTATTGGAATTTTTTTAGTTTTGTTTTTTCTTTTTGTCATTCTGCTTTATAGCACAGGCTTTTTCTTCTCTGATATGCTAACATTTCTCCCACTTTCAGTTTTTTCTTTTGCAGAACTTTTGACACTTCCTTGCTATCCAGTCACAGTGTCCCAAATGTATCTGTTTTGTATTGTAAAAGAATATCACTGAATTCTGGAGAAGTATAAAAATTATGTCTAATGTACTTACTATAAGTCTTTATAGACTGTAGTGCAAAATCGTAGGTTATTTTTCACAAATAAAATAAACACGAATTAATAAAACAAAATAACCAGAACTTATTACATTTCATTAGAAAGAAACATCAGAGGTGAATACAACATTCTAAATATAAAGGTATGCAAAAAAATAGTTGATAGAAAACAAATAAACAGACCTACTAATGTATCTCATGCAAATAAGAATCAACTGGTTGAAATTACACCTGTCCATGTGACACTCAGGTTAAAGTGGTTGAAAAGATTGCATTTTGTTTCTATGGAGTAATTTATCCTGGATATTTTGTAAAATTGTATTATACAATATATGGCTTTTTGTATTTGGTTTACCTTGCATAATGTGTTAAAGTTCATTCCTATTCTATTGTATATTGATACTTAATTCCTTCTTGCGGTTGAAGAACATCTCATACACTCAACACAATTTGTTTATCCATTTATGGACATTTGGGCTCTATCCCCCTTTTTATAATGTCAGTAGTTTGAGAAATCAACTTGAATTTATGACAATATAAAGCTACAGTAATCAAGACTGTGATATTGGTGTATTTACAGCCAGACAGATAACTGGAACAGAATAAAAGTCCAGAAGGAGACATGAGTTAAGGTAATCAATGGAGACAAGATAATTTTTGCAACAAATGGTGTTGAAAAAACTCACATGAAATAAAAAAAAAAATCCTTGATACATACCTCAGGCTATATTCAGAGATGAACTTGAATGGACAACTGAGCAAATGTAAAAGTTTAAATCATACATTGTATAGAGGAAGGCATAGGAGACATAGGTAAGGTGAAGGTTTCTTCAAACATGAAAAGCAAAATATAAGAGGAAAAGAATTAGATTTTATTAGAAGGAAAAATCTATGCCCCTGAGTGCTTATTTTTAATGGGCTAGGATAAATTGAAGTATATCTTTAAGGTGTTGTAACAGGGAATATTGTATAACACTGTTAAACTCTTAAAGAGCTATTAATAATTTTGTGTTTGTTGTTTATGTGGGTCCTAGTAAATAGTACTGCCTGTCTTCTGTCTTTGGATATAGATGTCATGGTCAGTGATACCTACATCAACTTCCATGAGTTATCCATTAATTTATGCTTTTTTTAATCCTTACTCAAGAAAATATGTTGAATGAGATTATTGTGGATGCCTTGTGCTTTACAAATACAAACCCTGGCTCTTTGCTTGCATTCTCCCTATGAATTGCATCACCATTGACAAATCAAAGAATGTCTTTAATCCTTTGTTTTCTCATCTTTAACCTTAAAATAACCATAAGACTTTGTCCTTAGGGTTACTAGTGTGAAATTAGATAATCCATGTAGACTAACATAGTCCTAGATTTGTAGTAGGTATGAATTATATATTTCTTTGTCATTTACTTATTTATTTAGCTTGCATAAGTACGTTAAGTAGTAATAGTAGCTGTAGAACAGTAAGAAATAGTCTTTGTTTATGATTTCTGATATATAACTTCTGAAAACTGTTGAATTTCCTGAGTAATAGCAAAGTATGTTCTATGAATTTCTTACTTGGCTGTTTCTGAGTTACATCCTTTAATAATAAACAATTAATAGTAATTAAAGTATCTTTTTGAGTACTGTGAGCTATTGTAGCAAGTTATTGATTTGTTTTAGATTTTCCAGCTTTATTGTACATTAATAAGAATGATTTCTTTTCTCTTTTCTTTCTTTCTTTCTTTCTTTCTTTCTTTCTTTCTTTCTTCCTTCCTTCCTTCCTTCCTTCCTTCCTTCCTTCCTTCCTTCCTTTCTTTCTTTCTTTCTTTCTTTCTTTCTTTCTTTCTTTCTTTCTTCCTTTCTTCCTTTCTTCCTTTCTTCCTTTCTTGTCTCATTAGGTAGCCCAGCCTGGCCTTCAACTCAAAGCAATCCTCCTGTCTCAGCCTCTCAAGTGCTGGGATTACAGGCATGTGCCACCATCCCTGGCAAGAAATTACTGATCTTGAGGAGGAAAGTTGTGAAAATGCCTGTCTTAGCTTGTGGTTTAGAAGTATAGGTGGTAATCTGGGACTTACAAATGGTTTCTAAAGTGGGGCAATCTTGTGGGACTGAACCCTTAACCTGGAGGTGGTGCAGAGGTAGTGTCAGAATTCACCTGAATTGTAGAATATCCAGTTGGAGAGTTGGAGAATTGGTTGGTGTGAAGAAAATATGCCCACATATTTGCTGTGAAAAGTGTTTTGGGTAAAACTGTACAGGATCACAGTTATTTATAATATAATTTATACTAATGGAAAACTGCTGGATTTGATGAAAGAAAATTAGCAGAAAGTGACACAGATTCCTTATAAAGTTAAGAAAGGTTTATTTTGGCTCATGGCTTTGGAAATTAAGCCTCAGGATGGTGGAAGGATGTTGGTTTGGGCTGCTGATGAATAAGGTAGATGGCAATGGCAGAAGCATGTATTGCAGGAGTGAATGGTCATATCCTGAGCTAGAAACAGAGACCTCCACCAGTTGGAGGTCCCCCAGTGACCTTTGAGGACATGCTTCACATGACCTAAAGTATTTCTATAAGGCCTCATCCCTTAAACATCCACAGTACCTCTTAATACCCAGGCTTAGGGGTTAAGCCTTCATATATGGACCTTTGGGGAACATTCATCAAAATCATAGCACATAGCATTTAGTACATTCATAACTACCACCTCTATCTAGTTGCAATATCCTTCTGTACTCTAGATAGAAACCCCTTACCCTTTCAACCTTTTCTTCACCCCTTTCTCCAGCCCCCTGGCAACTACCAGTCTGCATTTTGCCTCTATGAACTTATCCTGGATATTTTACAAAATTTTATTATGCAGTATATGGATTTTCAGAAGTCACCAACCCAACATCCTACAGAGTCATGTCTCCGTAAGTATGCCCACTTGCTACGTGTAGACTTGCTTCCCCATTTGTTCCTGATTTGGCCAATTTTATCTGAACAGTTAATCTTATTGGTTGACTATAGTTCTGTCCCCCTCGTGGCCCCCTGCCTTGCGAATTCCCATTCTCCTTCACTTTGGAACTTATGGTTTTGCTCTATAAAAGTCCCTAGAAAAGACAGAATCTTTGGCAACCCACTCAGGACCCCTTCTATCACACTCTCAGACAGAAGCTTTTTTTCTCTCAATAAATATATTCTGCTCTTAACAAAAACAAAAAACAGTATGTAGCTTTTGATGGTTGGTTTACTTAGCATAATGTGTTGAAGTTTATTTCTTTTCTAGCATGTATTGGTACGTCATTCATTTTTGTGCTTGAATAACGTGTATTTGTTCAACACAATTTGTTCATTCATGGACATTTGGGCCATATCCACTTTTTAAAAATTATTAATAGTGCTGCTATGAGCATTCATTATAGATACATTTCTGTACTAGTTTTCAGTTCTTTTGAGTATATATGTAGACAGGGATTTGTAGTATCCTATGGTGATATGTCTTAACTTTTTGAGGAATTACTAAACTGTCTTTCATAGTGGCTTACCATTTTATCATCTTACTAGCAATGTATGCATGTTCTAATTTCTTTAAGTCTTTATCAAAATTTATTATTTTCAAATTTGTTATATATGATATAAGGTAGACAATCCAACTCCATTTTTGCATTTAAATATTCATTTGTTAGATACCCTTTTAAGAGTTAGAAGTAGCTATTCAGGGGAAAGAAGAAAATTTAAGGGCTATATACAGATCTGGAAAGTGTGGATTAAGTTACCACACAAGAGAGTACAGGGAAAGAAAATGAATGTGAGGGAACATGAAAAACTTATGTGTGAAAGGGCAAATAGTATCAGACAGTGAAGTTTCTATTTATTAAGAAATATAGACATTTAGACAAAGTACATGCATTGCCTATCAATTTGAAAATTGTCCTTTCCACTCTGTTAAGAGGAATATGTTTATAACACCATGTAGTGCCTTTTCCAAAAAAAGAATTGGGTTTTATAAAAGATTTTTAAGCGAAAGGTGGGTGATTTCATGAAAATTGAACAGCCTATCAGTAGTGTACCTTACTCTTTTTTTGTACCATAATATTTGTTATCTTCATAGTAGTTGTGCATACCATGAGACATATCAAAATCAAACAAAACAGAATAAAACCAATGAAAACATAACATTGAATAAAACAAAACAGTAAATTGGAGCAAAACAAAACAGTGAGAACAGTACTGCATATTGTTTTCTTCAAAATAGTTGCTCATGTTACCAGACACAGGGATAAAACAAAAGGGTAAGATGAAACAAAATGTTGGATTTCAAAAACAAGACAGGAGGATATATCCCCCACAGTTGACACAGTGCACACTGCCATCCTCCAAGTAGATGTCCAGACCACCAGTCCCAGGCCCACAGAATCAACCAATACAAGCATCGTGCTATTCAGTTCCCCCAGTTGCTATCATTTCACCTAGAGTCCTCTGAATCAGCAGTGGTGAGGGGGTTGGGGGAACGGGCTGGTAGCGGAGAATGCTTCCTGTTGTTTCAGCCTGAGCATTGGCTGGCTCACTGGAAGGCGTGGTTTCTCTTCTGGTTGAGGCTCTTACCCATCAGCATAGTGGGACTTGCTTGTTGGGGAGACTGTACCTTATTCTTAGGAGAGTGTACCTTACTCTTAAGAGCATCCTTTTTCAAGTAGTAAAAGACCCAACTTTAATTTTTTTCTCTGAACAAACTTGGAGCTAAAATTCATTTTGGATTGTTGGACATTTTTTATCATCTCTTTTGAGTTGATTTGTGAAGAATTTAAGATATATATCCTTAAAAAAGAGGCCTCTATATATTCTTTTTTTTTTGAACCAGAAATCGAACTCAGGACCTCACACTTGCCAGGCATGTACCATGTAGCTGAGCTATACCCTGCTTGTATTCTAAAGACATTTAAAAAATAAAGATAAATTAATTAGTAATTAATGGCTTAACAGAATACCTGGGACTGGGTTTCTCATAGTTCTAGAGGCTGGGAAGTCCCAGATCACCATACTGGAATATGGTGAGGGCTTCTTTGTTAAGTACTCATATGGCAGAAGACAAAAGGTAAGAAAGAGTAAACCCACTCCTGCGAGTCCTCTTTGTGGTGTCACTAATCCATTCATGAAGAAGGTACCCTTTTAAACATCTCCTCAGAGACCCTAGACACCTTTCCTGTTGTATTGGGGATTAAAGTTCCAATATCTGAATTTTAGGGGATACTTTCATAGTATATGTAGTGAATTCTTATAATGTTATGTTACCTCAGTATCTGTTTCAAGTATATGTTAGACTTTGTTTTATTAGAAGCAAGGCTTAGTCGTCCTTGATAAAGTTTCCATTTCTATACATCCTAGTTCCTTAGTGTAGTCAGCTCAAATTTCTGCCGTTTATAACTGTTTGCTGGTATCTTCTTTCCTGTGGGTTAGCTAGATGCAACCTACTTGATTGGCCTTTGAATAATAAATGTGACTGTGTGCTTAGACTATACAAACAATGTAGTTTATGTTAAACATTTACTTTCCTTGTGGAAGTCCAGAATTTCAATCTGTAGTAGGCAGAACAGCTCCAGTAAAACAGCTCCTTTGCTATGGGTTAGCTAGACGCAACCTACTTGACTGACCTCTTGTGGTAAATTAACTAATGGTCAAGTTGTAACACCCAGCTGGACTGAATTAGTGTGGTTCTGGATGTGGAAGGCCCACCTGAGGATTGTTGCCAACAGCATAAAAGGAGAACTGGAGGAGAAGATGATATGCTGTTGATTCTCCTGGAGAAGCTTGTCATGCTGGTTTTCCTGGTATGAACTCAGCTGTTCTCATTGTGGGAGGAGCTTGAGTCCTTGCTGTCACTGAGGATGGCTGAGGTTTTTTGGGGGGAGTTCTGGTCCTTACCTTGAGGATCATTTCCTGGCTCCAGTACAGATCCCTCAGCCTGCTGGCACAGATCCTTCATTCTTCTGGTGTAGACTTTCTAGCTTCCATCATTGACCACTGGACCTTTGCAATGCAGATCCTCAATATAGTCTTGGATGAGATTTTGTCATGGGCCCTTGGCCTCCAGCTGGACTCGTGTGGGACATTGCTGTGGGATCCAGGTCCTCAGTTGGATTCTTTGGGTCTGTAGTACATGGGCATATCTCCTGCACTGTTCTGCATTAGACTATTTGGGTGAATGTTATAAAATAATTCTGTAAATTATGTGTCCTGTATTAAATCTGTTCCCCTGTAAACCCATTTGACTATTTGGGTGAATGTTATAAAATAATCCTGTAAATGATATATGCTGTATTAAATCTATTCCCCTGTAAACCCTACAACACCCCTACATCCTGCATGTGCTGTGCATATGTGTGGACGTTGCCACTTGGCAGTTGCAGTGTGGCACTTACCTGTCAAATGCAAGGTTATGAGTTTGATCTGCAGTACAAAAAACAAAAAACAAAAGACCCCAAAATAAATAAATTTAAAAACATTAAAAAACCTCCCTAAATTGGTTGTTACCGTACAATAAGTTTGGAAACCACTGAGCTGTGAGAAGCTGAAGGTTTAAGGAACTTTACAAAACTCTTACTCACCTGTTCCCTTTCCTAGCAGTAGTTACAAATATGGTGTTGTTGATATCCATGCTTATATATCTTTTCATACTGATGCTTCTAAGCTAAATTCTGTGAAATTAGTCTGCTGGACTAAAGGGTAATTTTTTGATCATTGACCTTCCACCAGCAATATCTGAAAATATATTTTATTGCATGTCTACAGTATAAGATATGAAAACTGTTAAAATTTTTGCCCAACTATTGTTTTAAAAAAGTCGGGGGCTGGGGATTTAGCTCAGTGGCCTAAGCGTCTGCCTGGCAAGTGCGAGGTCGTGAGTTTGATCCCCAGTACCAAAAAAAAAAAAAAAAAGTCTTTATTAGGCCATCCACTTATCTGTCCAGTCATCTAGGTATTTAGTGTGTTTATTTTTATTGTAATTATTGACATATCTGCTGTCTTAGGTGCTGTTTGTCCTGCCTTTTCTGTTTCTTTCTTTCCTGTGTCTTCTGTATTGACTGATTATTATTTCTTTTTATTCCTCTCAACCCAAACTGGTTTAGAAACTATATATATATTTTTAGTAAGATTAACTTAATTGTAACATGCACATTAATGGTTTTTTAAAATTTCTATTGCATTATAGTTCCTTTAGGGCTAAGATTATTTGATGTATTGTTATCTTCAATTGCTCAGTAACTAATACTGAGATTATATTGGTTTCAAGTCACTAGCACCAGATACTTTAAATAATATTTACTAGGTATTGACTATATCAAATCATTGTAGTTTTGCTAAGAAAGGCTAATGAGTCAAAGAAGTATTTATGTCTTTTCTGAGATGATAATTTGTGAATTGGGGTTTAAGATGAATGATTATGTATGAACGAATGAAAACATAAGAGAAGCTAAATTCTAATGCATGATAATAGAGCATTACATGCCCTTATTTGAAACCTTGGAGGGAGATGTATTTTATTTTATCATTGTCATCATCATCATCATTATCATCATCACTATCATCATCATCATCATTGTTGAGACAAGGTCTCACTATGCAGATCAGGTTGGCTTTAAACTAACTATGCAGCTTAGTCTGGCCTTGAACATGCAGCAATCTTTCTGTCTTAGTCTCCTGAGTGCTGGAATTAAAGGCTTGTGTCACCATACTTGGTGACAGATATATTTTTTAATTAATTAGTTAATTAATTTTTATTTTTTTGTGCATGGTTTCTCTTTTTTTAAAAATCCATTTTATTCATAAATAAAAAGAAAGAAAAAAAGAAGAGAAAAACAACAAAATTTTAAAGTACATCAATCAGGGTTAATTTTTATTTTAAAGAGAATAAAACCAAATAAAACAGAATAAAGCCAATCAAAACAAAACAGTAAAAAGTGATATAAGAATTCAAAACAGGATAATAGGAAATCAACATTGCTACCATAATGTCTCTTGTTATCTTCAAAATTGCTGCCATACCATTAGACTTAATAAAATCAAAACAGAGCACAATAAAACCAATCAAAACAAAACATTGAATAAAACAAAACAATCAGATGAAGCAAAATAAAACAGAACAATATTGAATTTCAAAAATCAGGACAAAAGAAAATCTCCCATAGTTCTATTGTATGCACTATGTAGCTCAGACTACTGGCTCTAGGGCTGCAAAGTCAATCAAACAATATGAGCATTAAGTTGTTTTTGTACCTCGGTTGCTATCAATTCAATCTCAGTTGCTTAGGGGAAGGAGTGTGGAGGGTGGAGCTGGGCTCTTCTTGTGTCCCAGCCTGCTTGCTTCCTGGCTCATGGGAAGGGCAAACAGGCTTTTTGTTTCTCCTCCCAGCCCACAGTTACTGCCTGCTCACAGAAGGGGTGCATCCTGTTTCTCTTGCTAGCCTACAGTTACTGAAGATGTATTTTAGAATTCAGAATTCTTTCAGACTTTACAGATAATGTGCTAACTGAAGAACCCTCCTGGTCTGTCTGCCTAGAAAGGCTGGGAAAATATATTTAAAATAAGTGAATCAGAAACCTTTAGCTGAGTCAGTAAAATATAGAAAAGGAAACTACCTGCCAAAGTCAAAAGGGGTTTGAATGCCAGAATAATAACTTTTTAGGGACTCATTGGGTTGAGAAAAAAAAAATTGGGATTTTTAATTTGAAATATGTTTTAATAGTGTTATTGTGGTATAATTGACTTACAATAACATTTACATGTTAAAAATATACAATTTAGTAAGTTATGGCATCTGTGAAACTTATTACAACCAATATAATGGGTATATCACTTTAAAAAGCTTCTTTAGCTGGGTGTGGTAGCACATGCCTGTAATCTCAATGCTTGGGAGGCTGAGGCAGGAGGATTACCACAAATTCAAGGCCAGCCTAGATTACTAGTGAATTGAAGGCCAGCCTGAATTACACAATGAGACCTTGTCTCCAAAAAAAAAAAAAAAAAAACAAAAAAACAAAAAGAAAGAAAGAAAAATGCAAATTTAAGAAATAAAAAGCTTCTTTGTGCCCACGTATAATCTTTCTCTTGTATACCTCGCTGTCCTTCCTACCTCCATACCCAGACAACCCTTGATTTACTTTACTTCACGGTACATTATTTTGAAAATTTTAGCCTTTTTTTAAAATAGAATCATGTAGTATATACTGTTTTTTGGTCAGACGTCTTTCAATTAGTATCATTATTTTGAGATTTATTCATGTTGTTGCATGTATCAATTTTGATTCCTTTTTATTGCTGGGAAGCATGTCACTGTATGCAACCATCTTTTATTTCCTTGATCTGACGGTGAATGTTTGTCTTGTTTCCATTTCTTTTTTAATTAGTGCATATTGGATATACAATGTAGTGTGTTTTGGTTTGGCAGATTTGTACATGCATATAACATACTTTAATCATCCTTTCCCTACCACCATCCTTGTTTCACCCTCTTCTTTAGATTCACATGATTTTGAGGGGCTTTTAATGTGTGTAATGTGTTTTGATCATATTCATGCCTCTTATTAATTAGCCACCCTTACTTCCCTTTTCTTCTCCCTTTCTATTTCTTATTTCAGGTAAGACTGTGGGCTGGGGATATAACTCAGCAGTGCCCTGCCTGGCAAGTGCCAGGTCCTAAGTTTGATTCCCAGTACTAAAAAATAAAAAAAAGTAAAATAAAAGTAATGCTGTGAGCATGCTGCTTCTTGATGAACTTAGAATTTTTTCCCTCTTGGATAAGAGGGATTTAAGAGTGGAATGATGGGATCATATGGTAGGTATATGTTAAGAATTTAAGTAACTGCCAAAGTGTCATATACTTCTACATTGCTACCAGCAATGGGTAAGGATTCCAGTTTTTCTACATACAGTACTTTACAGTAGTGGCAAAGGTCAGTCTTTTACATTTTAGCCATTCTACTAGGTATGTAGTAAGAATCTTATTGTGGACTTGAAATCTGATATTGTGATCCCTCTGGCTTTGTTTTTTTGCTCAGGGGTACTTCGGCTATTCTGAGTCTTTTGATTCCGTATGATTTTAAGATTTTTCTAGAGTTCTGTAAAAAATATTGTTGGTTATTTATTTATGTATTTTTTGAAACAGGTCTCACTATGTAGTTCAGGCACTCCTTGAACTCACTGTGCAGCCCAGGCTGGCCTCAGACTCATGGCAATCCTCCTGCCTCAGCCTCCCAAGTGCTGAGATTAGAGATGTGCACCACTATGCCTATTGTTGGTATTTTAATAGGAATTGCATTAAAGCTGTAGATTACTTTTAGTATTATGGCCATTTTAACAATATTAACTCTGAAGATCCAGAATACATAAGGGATATATTTTTTCAAGTGTCTTCTTCAGTTTCTTTTGTCAGCATTCTGAAATTTTTACTCTAGAGGTCTCTTACCACCTAGGTTAGGTCAAGTCCTCAGTATTTGGTTTCTCTTGAAGCTATCATAAATGTGTTTTCTTGCTTTTTGTCTCGTTGGTATACAAGAATGCTATTAATTGTTTTTATTTATTTTATATCCAGAACAGTGCTTTTTGGAGAATAAGAAATTCTTAATTTAGAAATAAAATTTGCCAATTTTTTTGTTTCATGAATTGTGTTTTCATTGTATCAAAAAAAAAAAAAATCTCTGACCAAGATCCCAAGGATTTTCTTTTGTGTTTTCTTCTAGTATTACTATAGTTTCAGGTTTTATATTTAGGTATGTGACCTATTTTGAGTTAAAGACTTTGGGGAGTTAATTTTTATATATGATGTGAAACATGAATTTAGTCTCATGTTTTTTACATGTGGCGATCCAGTTCTAGCTTTTTGTTGAAAGGATTATGCTTTTTCACTGAATTGCTTTGCCTCTGTGTAAAAAATGAAGTTAGCATATATTATGTGAGCCTATTTCTGGATCTTTATTCTGTTCCACTGAGGTATTTTTCTGTCTTGAAGCCAGTATCTCATTACTATTTGATTGTAGCATTATAAGAAGTCTGACAGGTAGGTAAAGTTCTTGATCTCTGTTCTTTTTATTCAAAATTGATTGAGAAAAGCTGGGTGTGGTGGTGCAAACCTGTAATCCCAGCACTTGGGATGTTGAGGCAGGGAGATCGTGAGTTTGAGACTAGTCTGGGATACAAAGGGAGTTCAAAGTCAGCTCGAGCTGCATAGTGAGACCCTGTCTCAAAAAAACCCCCAAAAACCAAAAAACAAAAACTGATTCAGATGAATCAAGTTCAGTGTTCTAGGTCTTTTGAATTTCCCTGTGAATTTTAGAGTCAACTTGTGAATATTTTTAAAAAACAAAAAAAAGAGGCTGGGGATTTAGTTCATCATATAAGCGCCTGCCTAACAAGTGCAAGATTGTGACTTCAATCCCTGGTACCCAAAAAAAAAAAGCTGGTTTGGATTTTAATCGGGATTATATTGAATCTATAGATTAATTGGGGGAAATTGGATATTTTAACAATATTGAGTCTTGTGATCCATGAACATGGCATATATATCTCCATTTATTTGAATCTTCTTTTCAGTAACCTTTTGTAGTTTTTTTTTGTCTTACACAACTCTTGTTAGATTTATCTCTACCTGGATTTATTTTTTGATGTTATTTTGTGTTACTGCTTTAAAAATTTGAATTTCTGTTTACTTATTAACAGAAATAAAATTAGTTTCTTTGTATTGGTCATATAGCTCTCAATCTTGCTAAACTCATTTTTTGCTTGTAATACTGCACTGATTCTATTAGATTCCTTTCTGTAGATTAACCTGTCATTTATGAATAAACATGGTTTAGAATTTTCCCATTCAGTTTAAGATACAAATGCCATTTCTTTCCTTTCCTTGCTTTTTTGCAGTGGGTAGAAACTCCAGTGCATTGTTGGGTAAAAGTGATGAGAAAAGGCATTTTTGCATTTTTCTTGATCTTAAGGGGGAAAGCTTTCAATCTTTTGTAGTTTCATCTCACTTCTTTTTTTCCATTTGACCTCTCTTAATTTTCAGCTCCACTTGAAATGAATTACCTGAGCCAAGGGATTGAGATTGCTCCTGGCAAACAGAATTAATGGATTATTTTTCAAAAGGGTCACAGAACTCCAATCAAAAAAGCATCTCTCAGATGTGTGGTTGCTTTGAGAATAAAATGCAGACAGTGTTATTTAACTTTTTATTTAGAAATAATTGCAAACCCATAGGAAATGACAAAAAACAAAACAAAACAAAAAATACACAGAGTTCCATAGTGTAAGAAATAGAGAAAGTAAGAGAGACAGAGACAGACAAGCAGACAGACATGGAAAAAGGACAAGCTTTATGTGAGATAAAGACCTGAGAGGGGCTATTGGCTCTGAAGTGCCAGAGCAGCAGCTCTGTTAAGGGGTTTGTTTATGAGCGGTAGCAGAGAGTACTTTTCAGGAAACTGGAAACCATTCTGGGATCCGGTTATCTGTTTTAGTTTATGGTCACTGGTCCATTTCATGTTTGTGTAAGGTTCATTAATCTTGTGGAGCTAAGGGCCTTCTGGGCTGTCCTAGATACCATACAGGAGTTAGGCTTGGCCAGTTATTAGGGGTATTGGTAGTGTTATGAGGCTAAGTGAATTTGAGAAACAGTTGGAACTCATGAGAAGTCCTTTGTTCCTTTGTCCTTGTTTCTCTCTCTCTGGGTCTCACTATGTAATTCAGGCTAGCCTTGAGCTCACTAGGTAACCTGGGCTGGTCTCAAACTTACAGCAATCCTGCCTCAGCCTCCTGAGAGCTGTATTCTTTATTGTAACCACAGTATCAGAGTGAATTTTAGGAGAGTGGCATTTTACCTGTGAGCACAGTGTCTGTTTATTTAGGTCTTTGTTATTTTGTTATCACTTTGTCATTTTCAGTATCTTATGTGGATGGAGTGTGTAGGTGTCTACCTAAGTATTTCATTATGTTTTCATGTACTTTGCCTGGAACAACCTTGGTCTCTCCTCTCTGCTAAGTAATTTTATGTCAGGCTGAAAATTAAGAGACGTCAAGTGGAAAAGAGAAGTAAAATGAAAGTTTTTTGGATTATAAGTAACATTGTATTCCAAAGTTTTTTTTATATCAGGAATTGAACTCATGGTCTCATGCTTGCCAGGCAGGCACTGTGCCACTGAGCTACATCCCTGGCCCAGTATTTTAAATTTAGTTTCTACTGATTGCTAGTAGATAGAAATATGTTTGATTTTTGTGATCGATTGATTTTGTGTATACTGTGAATTTGCTGAACTCATTAGGTTAGTAGTCTTTATTATAGCTTAGGATTTTCTACATGTTATCAAATAGGAAAGTTTATTTCTTCAATTTATGTGCCTTTTTAAAGTCCTTTGTTGCCTTATTTCTTTGGCTTTGATTTCGTTAATTTTTAAACAGTCAATATTTATTCTTCTAAGGATGACTTTATGAGCCCAATTGTGGACTAGTAATGCTAGTTTCACTTACCTTATCTTTGTGGTTTCAGATCTTCAGCTTCTTTTGTACTTCATAAAGTTAGCTTGGCTTGATCTTGAATACGGTCCTATATATTTTGCCCCTGCTGAAGTAGGGAAAATCTTTTTGTATTCTGAGAATCACCAATCTTACTTCTTTAATGCATCTTCTTACTCTTTACACTATCTCTTTCCAACTTTCTTCACTTCTCTCAGTTACAGTATCCTTGCCATCTGCTGTTTCCTTCTTATTTTACAGAGGAAATGCTGTGATTTGAAAACTTGTGAAGTTACAAGTATTTTGTAACCTGTACCATTTGTTAAAATATTCCTCCTTTAACCTGTGGTTATGGCCTGAATCTATTCTCCCCACCTCCCTTTTTTCTTCTTTTTTTGGAAACAGGGTCTTGCTCTGTAATTCAGACTGATCTTGAACTCACTGTGTAGCCCAGGCTGGCCTCAAGCTTGTGCCAGTCTTCCTGCTTCGGCCTACCAAGTTCTGGGATTACAGGTGTGTACTACCACACCCAGCCATTCCTTCCTTTTTGAGAGCTTTTTTTTTTTTTTTTTTGGGTCTGGGAAGGGTAGGGAAGAGCTAATGGAAGCTGGAAGTTTTCTAGATTCACCATTTCTATTCTCTCATCTACTCATTTCGCAAGGTACAGCTTCTGGGCTTTGGCTCCTACCATTCATCTACCCTGAAACAACTCTTTTACAAAAGGTGCCAGTGACTAACAAGCCAGTGAACTCAAGGGATGCTTTCTGTAGCTGTGGACTTCCAGGCAGCATTTATTAGTGTTGAGCACTTCCTGACCACTCCTTTTTTTGGGGGGGGCTTCTCTAATAGTATTCACAGTCTTGATTTTCCTCCCACCTGTCTGGAACTCAAGTCTCTTGCAGTTTAATCAATAATTACAAATACTATTTTAATATTAAACAAAGATATATCCTAGAAGAATGAAAGATTTATATGAATTTTAGGAACAAAACATAAAGCTTTGAAGAATTCAGGTTGTGAATTTTGGACAGGGTGCACACTACTCAGTCAGAGATACTGAAAAAGATTAAGAAGCATTAATTTTTTTTTTTTTTTTTTTTTTTGGTACTGGGGATCAAACTCATGACCTTGCACTTGCCAGGCAGGTGCTTAAGCCACTGAGCTAAATCCCCAGCCCAAGAAGCATTAATATTTGTTAAACACCTTTTTTCTAACAGTCTTACGAGGTGTTGTATTTTTGTTTAATCATAAAGATTTAAGTTGGGGAAGGATAGGATGTGTATAAGAAACAGTACATTGTTCTTTCTAATTAGAAGGCTAAATTAACAGTAAGGTAGTAGAGATGAACTTTGTTGATCTCATGTTATGGGGTGCCTTAAATGCCAGGAGGAGAAATGTTTTACTTAAATTTTTAGATAGTTAAGGTTGGTTGAAGATTTTTAAGCTGACAAGGTGGGGGCTATTTTAGCCAGGGACTGATAATCCTGTAATGTTAATGTCAGTGACCAGATGGCACTTCTTCTGGAAGCCTTACTTAATCTTTCCCAATGTAATGAATTGAGCCCTCTTGTACACTTTTATAGCACACTGTCACACCTCTGATGTAGAACTTATCACATTGCATTGTCACTTGTTTGTATTTGACTTTCTCAAACAGAATAGTTTATGAGTAATGTTGATCTCGATAATCTTTGTCTATCCTTGTCTTCGAGGTTGTCATAATAATAGTTTCCTAAATTAGCAAATGAATAGTTTGAATTTTGAATCTCTGGTTTGAATAGCTTATCAGAATGTACCATTTTAAATATTTCTACTTATTATAGAGTTGAATGAATTAGAGACCACTTTTGCTTCCTCTTTGGTGACACATGTTTTAGTTAATAAAATTATTTTGAAAGAGAGTGTATGGTTTTAGAAGCCTGTGACTTTGCAGACAGTATTATAGTTTACCCTGTGCAAATCAGCTGTCTGTTCAGGTCTTGTGTTTGTTTTCCCCATAGACATAATCCAGCCTTTGGTTGTTTAAAGCAAGCAGATGGAAGAAGGAGTCCATGGAGATGTGGATTTATTAGCTCTCACAGTGAAAGACCACACTGGTTGTACTAAGGATTAGAACATTTCTGTTGAATAAAAGGGAGATGGATCTTGGTTTTTTTTTTTTCTTTTTTTCTGTTTTCAGCTGTGTAGCCAGCTCTTGTGTCTATAATCAGTTGCATGAAGACCAGAAAAAGCTCTTATAAATAGAGCCCCAAGACTGCTGGTTGCAGCTGTCATAGTTATAGGAGTGTCAGTTTTTTTCTTGTTGGGTGCAGACTGATTCTGTCCTACGGTTATTACACATTTACTCCTTTGAGAATATAATAGACTGATTTAGAGTACTATATACGATATAGCTATCAAATTACAAGTTTGGATTAATATTTCCTGGAATCTTTTTTAGAGTGAATAGTTTTTACAGCATGTCCTATCGTTGAAGAATAATGGTTGTGAATTATAAAATATTTAATCTTTTTCTTAAAAATACAGTGCTATCTTTGCTAACAGTTTTTCTTGTATATTGTTTAAAAAAATCACTAATTTTACTCACCTTGTTGTTTACTAGAATTCTGACAAATATTATTAAGTTGAAAAGTTTAAACATTGCTTATGAACGTTTAAGTGAAAGAATCATGAGTGCTAACCTTTCCCTCTTGAAACTTAAAATATATAGAGCCATGAAATAAGAGACAAACATTTTTAAACTTGGCTGAAGTCCTATTTTGAGAATCACAGCCAGTGACCAAAGCGACAGTTTTGAGATGATTAAAGCTTGGGTGAAAGGAGGCTTTTTCATGCTGTGCCCTTTTAGAAGTCTGGTGGGACGAAGAATGTCTTCTCTGACAGCACTGTCAGCAGTGAATAGATGAATGAATTTGTCCCCGTTCAGAACTCATGGCACATGTAATAACCCCTTCCATGGACAAAAAGAGCACCCAAACTGACCTCAACAGTGATTCAAGCTCCTGAAGAGAAGGACTTTGGGGACTGTCCAAGAAGTGAAAACCAGAATATACTTTATAGTGATAAACAAAAGAGCTTGTGATAATATCGAAAGAGTCCTGACATTTGCTTTGTCTATACAAGGGATGAAAGGAATTTTGCCGACTTAATCAAAATAATAACTGGTTTTATATTAGCTTGAACCTAAAAGCAGGCATCAGAATAATACGTTTTTCTTTGTATTTCTGAAGAACTGTTATCTCTTTAAAAATGTGTGTGGAGTGGTTTTGTTTTTGAGAAGAAAAACGTGACATGGATTTTATGAGCTTAGTAGCTGTAGGTGGAGACTCTCTTGTTTTGTTTGCCAAACCTTTTTAATAATCAATGAAGACAGGATATCAAAGATAGGCATTTTTCTTTTTCTGGGATCTTTGTTCTTAGTACTTCAAATAATTTCAGACAAAGAAGTGTAGGTATGGAAGAAAAACAAATATGATGAATTTCCCCTATTTTGGCAGTGATTCCTGTGAGATCCTTCTGTATCTCCTATGAAGAAGGACGTGGCTCTGATGTGAGGCAGTGATTATGTACTGACGCTGGCCTGATTTAGTGAGGCTGTGGGGTATGGCTTGTGTTGAATAGACTGTTTGCATCTTTATCCAGCAGTAAGTAGGCACTAGTAGTTGACTGCCTGAGGAGTGGCTTTTTTTTTTTTCCTGGTATCTGTTATGGACGATTCCAGTATTCTGAAAAGGAGAGGATTACAGGTGAGTAAAAGAAAGCCATCTTACTGATCTCCTACCTTTAAGTTTTTTGAAAATGTACTAAACAGATTGTTGCAATTTTATTTAATTAATTTGAGGTTAAGGCAGGCCACTAAGTTCTTTATTCTATTGTATATTCTATTGTATATAATAGGATCTTCCTCCTTTGATAGAAAAATGCTGCTTGGACTTCCTTATACTACATTAAGCAAGTGGATTAAATCAGACCATATAAAATGCAAAACTAGTTTTGGGTATGATACTTTACTGCTGATAGATTATTTATAGTAAACATATTCTGTTCCTCACAACCATACCTGTGCCTATCCCCTCATTAAATCAATCAATCTCTGTCCCTATCCCTGTCCCTGCCTGTCTCTTCCCCCTTCTCTCGCTCTCCCCGCCTCTTTGTCTCTCTGTC
Source organism: Dolichotis patagonum (assembly GCA_004027295.1). Lineage (NCBI taxonomy): Eukaryota > Metazoa > Chordata > Mammalia > Rodentia > Caviidae > Dolichotis > Dolichotis patagonum. The sequence continues at coordinate 6,711 of PVJX010006419.1, read as the reverse complement.
TTTATCTCTTGGCATTTCTTTGGTTCTACATATAGTTTTAAGATCTTTTCTAAATTATCACTGCATTTATACAATCCATCTATCAATCTACCCATCCATCCAACCTCCTTAAGTCTAAGGTAATTTGGCACATGAATAGATGAGTAAGGTCAACAATGAGAAATAAACTGATAGACAACTCAGTTGAGGTTTAATGAATTTGCTAAGCACTAAAAGAGCACACGTCAAATTCTTTTAAATTTAATTATTAAATTTTTCATGCTTTGTAACTTAGATGATTCCTCTTTAGTCTTTATAAAGAACAGCCAGCATTTATATAGTTCATCATTGAATGTTTCTGAGAACTGACTTAATAAAGGTTCTAGTATAAAGCACTAAGCTCATCAACAAACCTGTGATTATCTAGTCATGAAATGTAGCTACTTCTCATGTTTTTTTCCCCCTTTGTTTTTATTTGACATTGATAAAGTCCTGTTTTTTGTTGTTTATATTTTATTTTATTTTTTGCCAAAGCATGATGGGTCTTTTTAGTTACCATAAATTAACATTGTTTGGTTTCTTTAAATTGTTCACAAAGAAATGTATACAAAAGAGAATATATAAAATACAAAATGTATATGAAAGAGAAATGTATACAAAATGTATAGGATAAGTAAATTTAAACAAAATGTGAATTATAAAAAATGTGAATTATAAAAAAATCATGGTGTTTGTAGTTAATATTACAATCTACACTTATTAATAGTGCTATAATCATTCAAAGCCTTGGAAAATATACTTACTGAATCTTCAGCAGTTGTCTGGTGCAACCTGGACTTTAAAAGTCGATGGTAGACTTCAATGCCTTATATTAATTACTTCTTTTACTATAGTTGATTTGATTATTGTAATTTTAGAGAATTGTTTTGTTTGTTGTTTTTGAGGCAGGGTCTCAGAATGCAGTTCAGGCTGGCCAGGATTCAGAATAGAATCTTATTTGTCAGATGAGGAATATTTCAATTATTGTGTCTTTTTGGGTTATTTTTCCTTGGTTACTGAGTCTGTCTCCAGCATCTGCTAACCTATTTACTGATGCCTTTCCTCTTGAATTTGTTACTTCTATTGAAAGTACCAAAATGACAAACTGCCAGATTATGTAGCAATGGAGGGTGATTCTCTGGTAGCTATGTTTTTTATCTGCGATAAGTTCTTGCTAGGTAGCTCAGGCTACCCTTAAACATACTATGTAGCTAAGGTGGGCCTTGAACTTGAAATCATCCTCAGCCCACCAAGTGCTGGAATTTACAGGCACTTGCCATACTACTTAGCTACTTTTTGGTTTTAATTACTTTACATTTATTTTCCAGATGATTGCATTGGAACATTTTGATGTAGAAGTAATGCTTCAAGAGCAGCACTAAGATTCCTTGTTTCAAATAGATAAATTATAAGATTTAAAAAGTAAGTTTTAAATTTATATACTCAAACACACAAAAGCTAATGTGTACCTAGTGGTAACAGGTGATCTACTAGGTAACTTCTTCTTAGAAGTTGAAAATCCAAACAGATGTTTGGACCTCACTAATTGCTTTTCAGTGACATGACTTAGGCTTCCTAAAAGTTTCTAGAAAATCAGCCAACTGAACAGGGCATGGTGGTACATGTCTGTAATCCCAGTATTTGGGAGGCTGAGGCGGGAGGATCGTGGGGAGTTTGAGGCCCGTGTACACTGCCTAGTGAGACCCTGTCTCAAAAAAAAGAAAATAAAAGAAAATCACCCAACTGTGTAGTTTGCTGCAACCCCCCAACTTTCTTTACCAGTTGTCTTGGGAGGTGGCAGGATAGTAAATAGTGTGTTTATAAGTCCCACAAGGATGATAAGAACCTTACACATTTTGTTTACCATTCTATCACTAATGGCCATGGCAGAGTGAAGTACATAGCTGTATTTGTTGAGCACATTAGTAAAAATATCACTGTCAACCAAAAGGCTATCTGTTTTCATTGTATTTTTTACAAAGGTTTAACAGTTCTGGATAATATAATAAATGAAAAATAAAAAAAATGGGTTAAAAGAAATATTTGTAGGTGACATTGGGTTAATTATTTAACTAGAAAAGCCAAAGGAATCAGCTAAAAAGATACTAGAATAAAAAATTTTAGAAAAATTGCCAGTTCAAGAATCAAAAACTGGCTGAGTGTGGTGGCACACACTTGTAATTCCAGCACATGGGAGCCTGAGTCAGAAAATTGCTGAGAGTTTGAGGCTAACCTGGGCTATATAAGTGAATTCAAGACCAGCCTGCACTGCATGACATGACCATTTCAAAACAGAATCAAAACCTAATAGCATTCTAACATACTACAATAATGAACCAGAAAATTAGTTATAACACCCATATTAATTAGCAGTGATATTCTCCCAATACCAAAAACAAATTTACTAATGTACCTGCCTTATACAAAGAAAATTAAAATACTTTGAGAGCTATAGAATCAAAGATGTATCTTGTGGAATGGCAGAAATTATAGAGTATTAATTTGTAAATTTGATGGGAATAATTTTTAAAAATAGATTGATTTTCAAATTCTCACAGTATCTAGAAAACATTAGGATATTTTAAAAATTGAGTCTAGTTTAGGTGAAGGCATAGACTGACTAATTTGCACCAGTGTGAAAACAAAATAATTAGAGTAATTTTGGTACAAAATAAATAATAAGTAATAGGTTAGAAATAGCCTGATTTATTTAATAATTTATAGCTAAGGAAGTCATTAAATAAAGGCAGGTGGAATTAGTAATTATGATTGAATTATTAGGATAGTTACTTAACTATCCAGAGAAAAATTAGATTTTATTATTGTAAATAAACCAAACAACAATAATAAAAAGAGTGCTCTTCCCAAGGAAGCAAGTAAGTTTACTTCATTTACTCAAAGAAAACAGAAATCCAGATGTTTCATAGTTGGATCATCTTTGGCATTAGATCAGTGTGGACCTCGGTCTCAAGGTGGCTTCCCTTATGTTGCAAAAAGAATAGTATGGTTTTAGGCTGAATAGCTGCACACTGCACATCCTTATGTCTTGATGATAAAATGACATCTGAGAAATTATGTGTGAGCATGAGTATACTCTGTAGGAGCCTCCATCTGGTATAGGAATTGGCTTTTTTTTTTTTTTTGTGAAAAGCTTCAGATTTGGATCTTTGGTAAGAATAGGCTTTCATCCTGCTTCTACTTTTTTATTTTTTTTTTGTCGGTACCAGGGATCAAACTCACAACCATGTGCTTGCAAGGCAGGCGCTTATGCCACTGAGCTAAATCCCCAACCCTGTTGCTTCTACTTTTGAAGTCTCTATAGTGAAAGATATTTGTCTTTCAAATTCCTTATGAATCAAAGAAGGTGATTTTATATTTGTCCTTTATCCTGATAAACTTATTTGGAAATGATTTTGTTTCTGACATTGAAAGTTCAACTGTCTAGCCACAATAAATACATTTTTATTATCAGTGCTCTTAGCACTATCGTTTCTATATTATTTGCTCTTATATAAGGAAGATATAGTAATCAGTCTTCATTATATAAGAGAGCCCAATATACCAGGTTCTAAATTGAGAATATTTGTTGATGTTGATATAGGTACTTCCCTCAGGCAAAAATTAAAGTATGTCATGTTTCTTCCCCCTTTTCTGCTTTTGCTGTTTGAAAATGAGAATAAATTGCCATTATTCAGAGTTATATAATTATTTTGGAGGATGTATGACATAATTCATAATAGAAACCATTATTGACAAAGCTTTCTTTGGGTTTTTCTCTTCTTTTTTTTTCTTTTTTCTTTTTTTGATACCAGAGATCAAACTCTGCTTGCTAGATAGGAACTTATGCCACTGAGCTAAATCCCCGGCGGGGTTTTTCTCTTGAAAGGTATGATTAGTAGTAAGTTACTATCATCATTCAAATTATGATTCACTTTAGTTTTTAGTCCTTAAAAACAAATAAGAACCAGATTTCAAGTATCCCATTTTTTAAAAAAATTTTTAAAAGAATGTTGACATGTAGATAAAAATGTCACTTAATTATTATTTGCTTCTGTTCTGTCTTGTTCTTCTATGGGGTGTTTGATAGAAATAAAAAAAAAGTTTCAGTTTGTATTCATCAATCTTTAGTACTCTAAAAAATATTTTCATCAGTAGATGATTTTGGAAGTTGATTTGTCTTTTCTATTTCCTTCCTCATTTTCTCCCTGCTACATATATTTCTGGTTTCTGTTACAGCCACACTCCTCTTTCTATCCCTTTGCTTGAATTGTAGGTCTCCTGGTGGTCATTTTCCTCCTTTATCAACCTCCTGTCATCCTCATGTAATTAGGACCTGAGTACTTAATTTTCAGATCTACTGGTAACACGGATAACTCTCATGTCTTTGCAGATAAGGATAATCAGTCTAGCCTCAGATCTTGGACTTTTCCTCCAGGCATCATGTGTTTTGTACACGTACTGTAATTGTTTCAATCAGAAATCTTAGTGGTCAAAAATTGTATCACCTTGATCATCTCTGAATTAAATTCCCCTCATCTTCTGTGTAATTCAGGACCTACACATGTTTTATTTGGCGTCTTTGGACATTTAAAGAAAAATCAACCAGTGCAGCCCATGTGTTATACTGAACTGCTTTGTACTTTTACTATATTTCATCAATTGTAAAGGTGCATTGTTAACTTTTTAGTAACTGTGAAAATGTGGTCTGTTACTTTTGATGATATAGTATACTTTAAATGGTGATTCTTATTTTTGGTTTTCTTTTAAAAATTTTCTTACTGGTACCTAAAATAATGGTATTTCTGGCAAACAATGGTGTTTTTTGTTGTTGTTTGTTTTTATTTTTGTTTTGTTTTGTATTTGATGAAGTATGTTATATTACTTACTGGTCCATGAAAATGTTTGCGTTTGTAATTTGTATGTCCCATTTGAAAGACTTCTACCTTTTTAGCCCTCACCCTTTGGTTTTTCTGTCTGGAAAATCTCCTCTTCATTCTTCACTTTTCTGTTGTGGTTTTTTTTTTTTTTTTTTTGGTACCAGGGATCAAACTCATGACCTTGCACTTGCCAGGTGAGGGCTTGCACTGCTGAGCTAAATCCCCGGCCCCATTCTTTGCTTTTCATTTAATCAGTTGATGTTTATTGATGTGTTCCCTTATATATCATTTAAGATTGTTGTAATTTTAATTTATTTGAGGTGTAAAATGTTTATGAATTTTCAATCGTATAACCACTTTTGCATTTGGAGGCTAAGCCCAACTCAGGCATAATATATGATTCAGTTTTTAAAAATGATCCTGTACATTATAATACTTGCTTTTCATTTTTGAGGTAGTTTTGGTAAGCTATATATTTTTAGGAGTTTGTCCATTTTTGTCTGCTTTGTTATTTAGTGAAAAACTTGTTTTTATTGCTTGTTTTGCTTTTCATGTACTTGTTCAAGTTTAATTTTCTATGACTTATACTGAGCCACATAGGAGACTGGGTGGTAAGAGGTAGCTGCTGGGAAGATTTTTAATTCCTCTTTTCTTTTTTTTAACTTTTGTTTTTAAAAGAGGGTAAAACTAAACATAGCAAAACTGAACAAAGAAGACCAGAAGAAAGCAATGTAAGTGACACAGATTTTGAAGCAAGACAACAGGAGATCAACATTGGCTACCATAAAGTCTCTTGTTTTCTTCTAAATAGTTGTCTGTATCTTCACACACAATGAATTCATACAAAACAAAATAGTATATAACTGATTGGAACAGAGTAAAGAAGACATTACAGGCCTTCAAAACCAGAAAATAGGAAAATCAACAATGGCTGCCATAATGTCTCTTGTTCTCTTCAAAATAGCTGTCCATTCCTTCATATATGTTGAAATTAAATCATTAAATAATACAAGACAGACTAAAACCACTCTAAACAAAGAGTACAATTATTACTAGATTTTGCAGAAGTGGAATAGTTGTGTCAAATGGGACTTCCAATCTGAGTTTTTTGAGGAACCTCCAGACTGACCTCCACAGTGGTTGCACCAGTCTACATTCCCACCAGTAGTGCAGAAGAGTTCCTTTTTCCCTGCAGCCTCTCTAGCATTTGTTGTTGGTAATTTTCTTTATCAGGGCCATTCTTTCTGGAGTGAGATGGAATATAAGTATGACTTTAATTTGCATTTCTCTAATGACCAGTGATGCTGCAAATTTTTTCATGTGTTTATTTGCCATTTGTATTTCTTCATCTGAGAAGTGTGTATTCATCTCAGATGCCCATTTTGGGATTGGTCTTTGAATTTTGGGCTGGTCGTATTTTTTTAAAAACTCTTTTTATGTTCTAGACAGAAGTCCTTTGTCTGAGGGACAGTTGACTAAGACTTTTTCAAAATTCATGAGTTTCCTTTTTACCCTGTTGGAGATTTCTTTTGACATGCAAAAACTTTTTAATAAGATGAGATCTCAGTTATTGATTCTGGGAAATATTTCCTGTGTGGTTTGATTTTTGTTCATGAATTCTGACTCCTACGACTTCAAGATTTCTACCTACTTTTTCTTCCAGCAGATTTAGTGTTTCTCTTTTAATATTTAGATCTTTGACCCATTTTGACTTTAGTTTGATACATGGTGAAAGACATGGGTCTAGTTTTAGTTTTCAGCATATGAAGAGTCAGTTTTTCCAGCACCACTTATTAAAGAGACTATCTTTCTTCCA
>PVJX010006418.1:0-77938 GCA_004027295.1 Dolichotis patagonum | reverse complement strand
TCTCCTGGATCAATGTTCTCAGGGTTGGGGGCTGGGAGTGTTTTCTTATTTCTCCCTTTCGTCATGTTTTTGGTTCCTTCCATACAAGTGTACAGTGTAATTCCCAGACCCTTTTCTTGTTGTTTAAGGCTCCTCTAGAGGGCACAGGCTAGGAGCTTTAGCCCTCTTCAATAGGTTATCAGAAATTAGAGTTCACCCACGGGCAGTGTGCGCTAGCTCCTCCCTTCTGGGCCAGTCAACCTTTGCAGGCCTTCACTGGGTCAGTGTGCACTGATCTCAGGGAAGTAACTGGGTCCCCGCCAGGGGCATGGCCTAGTCCAAGCAGATTCCACCAATCCGATTGGCGAGGGGCGTAAACAGCTGAAGCCACTTCCTTATGGAGTTAGGGCTGTCCTGCCCAAATCCAACATGTAGTCCAGTCGGTTTCCCCTTTCCCATGGGAGGGTCTTATTCCCATCACTCACCGTGTCCCCAAGAACTGCTGGACTGCCCGACCTCCGAATTCATCGCAGCTGCGGTGGGAATTCACTGTGCCTCTGGGTGGTTCGTGTGCAGTGCCGGTCCCGGCGAGCTGCACATCAGGCTGTTCAGCTCCACGCTCCGGCGGCTCAAGCCAGTTGCTTTGGCGCAGATCGCTTGTTCAGGTCAGGCAGAATTCAGGCGGTTTGAGGAGGGTGCTGTGCTCGCTGATCTTATCTTCACTAATAGTAGCCCCAAGACCTCTTATTCAAGCGGGTTTTTGCGCTTTAGTTTCTTTGTGGGTTGTGAGAGTCTATCTCTTTCTGTTTGGGTCTCTCCAGGGTGTTTTATTCTGGCATTTGAGCTGTCTCTCTCAGAGAGGGTCTCTCTCCTGCTACCTACCAGTCCGCCATCTTGTCTCTTCTCTCGACTTCCCCATTTCAAAAGCCACTCTGAAAAATCACAGCACAGAAAAATGAGACAAAGAAGGAAAAGTAGTCCCTAAAGTCTTGTCATCAAAAAAGTTATCACTTGGATATTGAAGCTTAATGCTGCCAAGAATCACACCCTCAGGGTTATCCCATCAAGTGGGAAAAAACTGGGTTATTTATCCACCAGTAGATTAAAACCCATTTGGGGGCAGTTAGAAAGTTATTTGGGATACTGAGCAAGCTAGCAGAGAGTGGTGGAACCCAGAGAAAAGTCATCCATAAAGAATAAATGAATAAACAAACAAACAAACAAATAAATAATAAACTTTTACATGCAGGTGCTGTTGGTTAAAATTTGGACCATTAGGTACTCAAGTGGTACAAGAGGGGGTACTAAGTGTAGTGCTACTACCTTGCACATTAGCATTATTCCAAGATTTACTTAGCATACTGTTTAATTCCATTTTAATTTTTTAAACTTCCTACTTTCCTTAATGTTTGCAAACCTCCTATTTATTTCTTCCTTGGACCAGATCCTTGATCATACTCACCGCGGAGTCTGGGAATAAACCCAGGCCTTCAAACTGAGCTATATCCCGCGCTTTTTTTTTCCTTTCCCTTTGTTATTTTGAGACAGGTCTCACTGAGTCATTAAACTACCCACACTGAGCTCAAGTTTATGATCCTACTGCCTCCCAAAATACTGGGATTACAGGTATGCACCACCATACCTACCTCGTGTCTTAATTATTCTTAATTTCCTTAATTTGTAAGGCAGTCTTCACATACTTCTTGAAGATTTGGGATGATTGATTTATGGATTTAGTTTTCTGACCTAAAAAACTGCAATAGCCTTTTTTTTTTTGCAATAGCCTTTTAATGATCTATCTGTCTTTACCCTGACCCTCACCATTCCACTTACCACACTGCTAACTGGCTGGTTCAGGCTGGTTTTGGACTCACTTTGTGGCCCAGGCTGGCCTCCAACTCACAGCAGTCCTCCTGCCTCAGTCCTCCAAGTGCTGAGATTACAGGCATGCACCACCATGCCCAGCTAACCAAATATTATTATTAACAACATAAGTCATTAGGCTAACATATAAAACCCTTTGTGAGCTACCCGCATTCTACTTAAGTGTACATTTCTATCTACAACTGGCACTCCACAAATACAAACTGCATTCTTCTCATTCTCTAAATAAATTGTGCTGGTTCATCCAATTGTGCTGTTTTATTTAACTAGGAATGCCCACAATTATCTACATAAAACAACTTAATTATCATTTAAAATTAGAAGCACACTCTTCTTTCTTCCAGACTCCTATAACCATCTCTTCCCAACTCTTCCATATTACTTTTCCTACTGTAATTGTCATTATGGTTTTACCAGTTTATTACTACTACCTAAAAGCTAAGCTTAAGACTAGCTTCATTGAAATACTTTCAACATTGCGTTGCCGCACAGTGTTCAGTGCATCGCATCTTGAGTGGAGCTTGCTAGTTGAAATATAACAATTTGGAAATGCTATATGGATATCCAGATACAAGTCTGAACATTTAGACCCGCAAAATAAGTCTGTTAAATAATCCAGCTGGTTAGCAGACAAAAGTTCTCTGTTTTAGCTTTAGTACTATGGTTTGCTAGGTGTCATTGAGGAGCCCCTAAAGCTTTCAGTTCCTTATTTTCAATCTGATTTGTAACAAAGGTATCTGCATTTTAGCACCATGTTGACCAATGTTTTTCCTGTCCTCCATTCTTCTTAAATTCACCAAAGAAAGAAAAACAACTTGAGGTTGGTAATGATAGAAACTAGCGGGTGAAGCATGAATAGTAACCCCTTTACCATTGCTGAGTGGAGCACAGGCCACTTTTACAGACATCATTGCGTTTGATAGAGTCTCACTCACTGACTTGTAGAAGTGAGAAGTGTGTAGGTGTTGGAATCTTAATATATTTCTGGCACATCCCTAAATGTTCGAAATTTCTAGTTAATATCTGCACATATTCCACAACTCAGGGTCTCATAAACTGTGAGTTTTCCCACCTTCTGTCACTGGAGAAAACTTTTATATAAAAAAAGTGTGGAATGAAACAGGAGCTGAGTTATTTGTGGCCAAAATGTTCTGTTTTCTTTGGGCAATAAACAAAGAGAAACTTTAAAGATGTTTTAGATCTTCACAAATCCAATTGATCATTTCTTAAGTAAATCTTTTCTCAAATTTAAGACAACACATGTTCACTATAGAAAAAGTTTTTTAAACTCAAACATTTAAAAAGTTTCGGTGATATCAAGTTCCAGAAACTAGAGCAAGAAGAGAGAATATGATTTATAGTCAGTGTTATATACCACACACCTTTTTTCAATTATATTGTTAGCATTTCCTTTAAAGCTGGACATTGTTTCATTTGCTTAGATAAATTTACACACTATGATTTTATTGTTTATAAGCATAAGGACAAACCAGATACGTCTGAGAATGTTTATTTTTCAGCATAAAGCATAAGAAATAATGAGGAAAGATTGTCATTTTTTATTAAGTAAATACATTTGAAAATATTAGAACAAAGAATATTTCCATTTTCCCAAGACTATTTGCCATTTGCTTGGTAACTTTATATTCACAGTATCCTTCTAAAAAGTGACTCATTAGTCCTGAACACATCAGTACTGTAGCAAACAAACATTTCAAGGGGAAAGTGTATGGGGATTGGGTGTTAGTTTACAAACAGGCTCTACCCTACCACATATTTCCAGACATTTGTTTCAAGTCACTATGTTCGGCTCTGTGAATGGGAGGTTTCCAAATCATAATTTTGTACACCATTTGAGAATCCCTCATGTACCAGCAATCACAATGTACAGAGCTGAGCACAGCAGCCTTTCTACGTGGTACAGAACCACACTAACGGTATTTTTTTGTACGTTCTGTTAACATCTGCTATGATGAATATACACGAAACACGTGAACAAAGAGGATATGTTCCTACTGCAAAAAATGTTTCTAGGAAATATAGTGGAGAGATTATATAAAAAATTCATGATAAGTCATTTGGTTTGACATTGTCATGAATCATACTTTTAACAGAATGAAGTGTTACCAGAGATTCTTAAAGGTACTTGGTAGCAAGACATAGGCTATAGTAAGTCATTAATCCTGTAAAAATGCTATCTTAGCAATTTTATAGCTAGTGAGCCCTAAATTATCACATAATTTGAGAAGTAAAATACAGAAGCACAGTACTATCCAACACCCCAAATTCTGGATACATTTTTCTTAAATAATATTTACAGTCATTGATGCTTATGTGGCACACGCACACGTACACACAGAATAACTATAACAGAATCATCAACAGAAGTGAAAACTGTTTCTTAGAACTTTGAACAGGTTAGATACTGTAAAGAATGTAGTCAGGGTTTGAGAATCTAAGAGGATAGTATTCTAGAATTAATTCGTGAAGTTGAAGTAATAAAACTATATATCATGAATTACTAACTCTGTTTATGTAAAGGACAGTTTTAATGTTTTAATACACAATGTTTTACCCAGACCTACAAAATTTTAGCAAAGTTTAGTTTTAAAAAATAAATCACCTAAAAGCACATAAAAATAAAATTTTCTTTTTTATGAAAAAATATCTCATAACCAAATAAAAGAGAGTACAAGAAGACACAAACAGATAATAACACAAACTTTCTTTTCAATGAACTAAGATAAACTATTAGTATAAATGAAACAAATTAGCATGTATATTTGTTATGGTTTGTATTTAGATGTTCCCCCAAAGTCTCATGTGATCATAGGTGACACTTGAAGGTGATTGGATCTAAAGTGGCTGAGTGTGGATTATGGAAGTGACATTACTATTCGGGGTATGTTTTACTAGATTAGTCTACTAATTCCTTTATTATAGTTCTGGGTGTGGGTAATGGGAAGCCCCACTCTGAGTGTAGATGGCACCCAGGGATAAAAGGGTAAAGGAGGCTTGCTGCTACTGCTTGTTGCTTGGCTGCCTCCTAGCTGCCATGCCGTGGGCTGTTTCTCTTCTATGATGCCCCTAAGGCATGCTGCCCTGTCTTAGAACCAGCCAACTATGGACTGAAACCTCTAGAAACTATGAGCTGAAATAAAGCTTTCCTGCTTCAACTTTGGATGTTGGATACTTTGACTCAGCAACAAGAGAAGTAACTAAGACATAAATGAAATAGTTTTAAAACTACAGAATATGTAACCTGAGGAAGTATTTAAACTTTTCCCTATTTCCTCTTTACCTTTCATCTATTTTGCTCTTTGTATATGTGTGCATATGCATACAAATAAGAATATAGTATTTGTAGTATTTATGAATATGTCATGTAATATATTCTTTATTTGTATGTACATTACATATACACACTGTTAATATTAAATGAACTGTGAAATGAAAGGATATCAAGAGACCATGAATGTTAACTGTAGATGTTCTTACATTAATAATTTTGTGCTACTTTTGCCCTAATTATAATAAAACAGAAAGTATGACATTGTCTAAAATTTCAAACTCAAGAAGATATTACTTTATTGTGTTTCTAACATTTTGACACATGCTTCATTATTCTATATAAAATAATATTTGATTATTTGTTTTCCAAATATTATAGTTATAAACTTTTAATTAGAAATAATGAATTTATTGATAAGATAGATATATTCTTATCTTGGTGTGCCTTCTTTTAAAGTAATGGGCATTGAACTCAAGGTATTCATACTGAGCTATATCAGCAGCCTCTACTCTTTTGATTTATTTTGAATTGGAGTCTTACTAAACCGCTACATTTCCTTGGCTGGACTCAAGACTGTGTCCTCCTTGCTTCATCCTCCAGAGTACTGGGACTGCAGATTACAGACATGAATTCTCATACATAGTTTACCCTATGTATGGAATACTTTTAGAGTATTAAGTTCACTTTCTTAAATTTCAATTTGTAATTTTAATTGTATGATCTTTACTTTAGAAAATCTTTTCATATTAAATCAACAAAATGTGATATCAATACATTTCAGTAAGTTTATCACTATATAATTTTTTCTCTTTATAATCTTTTAACACATTTAGTCTGATAGACAATCAAAATTAGATCTAACGTAGATTAAGACCAATAGATTAACTCAGAGAAGTTAGAGATTTATTGAAGAAGCAATGAGTATTACTAATCTTATGGATACAACAGATTTTAGGCACTAACACAAAACTAATAATTTGAAATGTTAGTAATTATTAATTAAATGTCAGCAGACATTTTCCCAAGAAAACTAGTTCATATGTTTCCTTAGAAAAAATTTGTGCAGTGAGGAAAGAAAGAACAAAACCCTAGCTTTCTTTGTATAAAATATAGTTTATTTTCTAATGATTAAAATCTCTAGGATGTATTCTAAGAATACTTTTGTTTCATGAATGATGAAATACAAATGTTGCACTTTGAAATGACATTGTAGAGGTAATTCTGCCATACTGAGTAGGAGAGTGATTTTGTGGCCATTTAGGTATTCTTTCCCCCAGAAACCATTATTAGCTCAGTGGCATCTAAAAGGGAATTTGACACAGTACTGCCTCTGCCAAATGTAATTTGAAAAAGTAAGTCTTGGATCTGGTGATATTTTTTATTTTTTATTTTAAAGGGGGTAAAATTAAACACAACAAAACAGAACCGAACGGGACATAAGAAAGCATAAATTTCAAAGCTAGACAACCAGAGATCTTCACTATCTGCCATATTGTCTCTTGTTTTCTTCCAAATGGTTGTCCATATCTTTGCACATGGACAAAGCTCATACTAAATAACATGGCCAATCTTTTCACAAGATGTGTAGTTTACTGGCTCCCACTTGCTAAGGTGGGGGGGACACGGGACAGGGGACAAGACGACATGAGATGTCTGATTCTCAGCCCGTGCACCTGCAGGATCATAGACGCCCCCCAGAGAGGGGAGGAGTTCCTTGTTCTCCTGGCACCTCTAGTCAACTGCATGGTGCAGGTCCCAACGTGCCAGGGTCTCTCTCCTTCCGGCTGCCCAAAGGTCTGCCACACTCACAGCAGCCCCCCAGAGAGGGGAGGAGCTCCTTGTTCTCCCAGCACCAGGAGTCAACAGCATGGTGCAGGTCCTGAGGTGCCAGGGTCTCTCCCCTGCAGGCCCCCTAAAGTCCGCCATACTCACCTGCTATTTCCTTCTGATGAATTGACCATTCCATTTCCAAAGTTCTGAAATGGTCAACAGACCATAGAAAGAATTCTCTTTAGGCTCCTGTTTGAAATCTGTTGGCCTTGCTTCAGGGCCAGCTGGTGATATTTAAAACAGTTTGATATAAGTGGCTTGTAGTATGATTATGGATCATGCAGGGATATAGGTAAGAGCCTGAAGAAATAGAAAATTTGAGTGAGTTCTGTGCTTCCATCTGCAGTAGTTTAAAGAGAAAAATGATTTTTTTTAAAGAGGAAAGGAGGAAATGTTGAAAATTGAGGGAAAAAGAGATGTCACAGAGAGAGAAAAAAGTCTGGAGAAATGAAGAAGAAAGGAAGGTAAATGGACACAAAAATAGGTCATATCTGGAAATGATTCACCAGCATATTATATTAAAGTAATTTTGTATATATTAGTTTCTTAAAATAAATATCAAAGATTTTTTTCAAAGCTGTATCAATAAAAAAGTTTATTTCCTTTTTGTTTCATAGATGGTTATGTCCTTCGGAGTCATCTGGTGGACAAGTAAGCTCATTTTCTTCTACTACTGTATTTATAAAAAAGAGTCTTGTATTTTTCTTTAAGAAACATTTCTAGTATAATTTAAATAATATAACTAGCTTATTTATCATAAATAAACTGAAAATCATATTTTATACTAATAGCAAATCAGTATATGTATAACAAAGTTAAAATTTTCATAAAGTGCCGCTCACGTAGGCAAGGAGCCTTTCTCTTTGCACAGTTCATAGTTATATATACTCATCAGCTGTCCATTGAAGACAGACAGACCAAAACCACTGACCCTTTCACTAAATGCTCTGCGTTTCATTTGCTGATTAATATAGTTATTGAATTGAATGAATCAGAGGCTAAGTAATGTCTACAGAGTAGGTACTAATATCACCTGACAACAGTCTAATGTTTAGTCCCTTACTAAGAACTTTTCTACATTTATATCAGGCATAGTAGAGTATTATGTTGCCTTTGTTGGAAGCATGCCAGAAAAAAGATAGTAGTCAATGATGCTTCTCACTCTTATGAATAAGACGTTGTCACAGACTGCCACAGTCTGATATGAGTGTGCCATTTAGAATCATCCAAAATGTGTTACAATTCTATTTCAGGAAACCTAGTACAAGAAATAAACTCCATTATCAGTTTGGGTCTTACAGCAATGCAAAATATTTATGGAACTCAGCATAATGAAAATCAGGGAGATAAATGAGAATGAGAAAATCAGGGAAGATTCCCAAACTGTTATTTCATAAACAACCTGATATCAAGAAGTAGAAAGAGATAAATCATTATTCAGAGCTCTGGCAGCAAAGAGAGTTAGAAAAATCAATGCAGTGTCTAAGCTTTTTTTACTCAATAATTATCACAGTGATAGGCAGGGAACACTTTTTGCTTTTGCATCTTTTTATTATAATTATTAATACATATTAATTGTACAGATTAACGAGCTTCACTATGGCTTTTCCATACATGTATACATTGTGCTTCCATCATGTTGACTTTTCCTCTCCCCTTTTACCCTCTACTCTCTCCCTGATACACTTCCCCTTCCCTCATAAGCCAATGGACTTTTCAATAGGGCTTGTTCTATGAAAAATACAAATTTTACAGGAAGAATGGTTATCATATGATGATTAAGGGAGAATATAGGGGGTATACTGTGTAAGTAATTATTGGTTTACCACCTATTAATGTAAATAAACATTTATTAAATGAGTGGCAGGAAGGAAAATCTGTCTTCTACATTTGCATCAGATTTCAATAAATCAAACCCCTGCCGCAGTCTCAGAGGAAGGACCCTAACAGAAGCCAAAAGGAATTCACAACATCTGCCATAGTTGACATCCATTTGTAGGTCCTGCCACTGCTCCTATGATGAAGCACTGACAGAGGAATAGAATTCAGAGTGGGTCTGGTCTAAGTGACAAACTTACCTCACATATAGAACTTTGGAACTATATCCTACATTTCATGAGAATGCTCATATTTATAATACTTTCTAACTTATAGACCATTCTGCTTCTCATTAGATTATAATCTTCTTAAAAGCCATGCTTGTACCTTACTCTTACATATGCCTCCTCATACACAAGAGGGACACAGTATGTTTCCTAATAAGAATCTTCCTAACAACTGTACCTCTGTTACTTATACCTAATATTCACATATTACAAAATTGACATTTGTAAGTTATAATTAGAAATGTGAACATGGTAGGGCTGTTTCCACTACCAGATATTATTGTATTTACTTCAACATTTGAAATTGAAATGAAAGTATAAATCTAACATTAATAGAGATAACAGTTTGTTAGAGTTGGAGAATTGGCCATGACTCAACACTCAATGCTGAGGCCAGTTGCATGTTGACTCATGGTGAGATCTGAGGACAAGTAGAGGAGGGCACAGTCTGGTTCAGTCATTCTGCTGGTTGATGAACCAGGATTAAATAAAGCCAGTGAAAAGAGATGCAGATGAATATGGAATTTCTTTCCACTTGTAAATGTGTAACATGTAACTGCTCCCCATGAAAGGTCTGTGTTCTATAAAAATTACATTATTGCCCTTTTCTTGTATCTGTTGCTGTAATGTTAGGAAACCTTTTTTGACAAAATGAAAATTATTTTCTGCCTTTACAGTGAGGGAGAGATCTATGATGATATTGCTGATGGTAAGTATAATATACCACTATCACAAAGAACACCAACATGGAATTTATTATTTATACAAATATTGAAAATAACTTGTTGGGTTAACTAGAGCCTTCCAGTCTGGTCGAACTTTAAGTTGAAAAGGTAAGTGCTCTGATATTATGGAGGAAAAATCATGTTCATGCAGGGATGGAAATTAAGAAAAAACTTCTTATTTATTTTCTTTAAAAAGTACAAAAGATATTTGATGAATTTTTAATTCACATACTACGAATGTTAAGAATTTCTCTCAACCAAATGAATATTCACTATTGGTCAATAAGTAGGAACTTATTTCAGAACTAATAATACTAATATGTGTCATACTTTTCTAAAGTTTAATTTAAAATTAATCTCAACTGAAATAGAGTTTAATGATAAGCATGTTGCTCTTTAGTCTTTTAATCATATAAAACTTACTGATATTTACCATCTTCAGCCTCATTCAGAATGACCACAAAAAGGTACTTTTATAAGTGCCATATAAAATAAAATAATTTGGGGTTCCATTTCTGATGGAGAATAAATCTATCTACAGTTTTTTTTTTTTTGGAATTGTACACTAAATAATGAGAGTTAAATACATGGTCTTATTTTTCATTTGTTTTTCATAAAATGAGCCAATTTTGCCTTTTCTTTTAAATCTTAAATCAGAAGATCATTCATTATCTCCAAAACTTGGTACATTTAGAGGGCATATGTTACATATAACTGCATTTAAATTTGGGTTTTTTTCTTTCAGGTTGCATCTATGATAATGACTAGCTGACAACTCTGTTCATTCTGCTGTGTATGTTGTTGTTCATGAAGTTTAACTTCTACATGGAACGTGTAATTGGATATCACAGACAAATAAATGCACAAAAATGCTTATGACCATTGGTTACAAAATTCTGATTTTCTTTATAAAGTTTTGAAAATTTGAAGTTAAAAAATAACCCTTCTACTTAAATATCAAAGGACTGCATCAGATGTAAGAATTATTAAATTTCTGCTTTGGCTGCAATTATAAAGGCATTTACTTTTAGACTATCAATGGACAATTTCCTCTATCCACCTCCCTCATCTAAAAAGAAAAAAAAAAAGGAAATCATTCTAGAAAAAAATGACTGTTCTGTCTAGAAACATAAAGAAGAATAAAGACTACATAGAAGGAATTGTGAAGCATTCCACAAGAATGAAAACTTTTGTTTATTCACTTGAAATAGTATCTTATATTGTCTGTTTAAATCATCCATCTTTTTAAAAGGCAGAACTGTCTTCTCTTTTGCTGGTGGATTTTCAAAAATTATTGTAAAAACAGAACTTTGTATAGTTTGCCCCTATTTGTTAATTGTGAATATGTCTTAATTATTGATAAGATCTTACACATTCAAGCATTCAAGTATGCATATCTAAGATTAAACTGTAGAAGAGACTAAAGTGAATTTTTTTTCAAGATTCATGTGATGGTCATTTAGTTTTGAATTCATTTTAAAGTCCTGTCATATGTAGTGTGGGTATAAAGGAGGCTGTCCTATAACTATGAAGGATGGAAGAACTTGAACTCACTAATATTTGATGGCTCCTATTTACTATGAAGAGTTTTTTTTAAAGATCTTAGCTTTAGTTTTTCTTTTCAATTACCTTTCCAGAAATTTATCAAAAACATGTTTCTAGCTATTTTACTAGAAAGTTGGCCAGACAAAGGAGCATAACTTAGTAAGTCCTAGTGGTCAGACCGAAATGCACCCTACTGGTACATATTGAGACCCAGTGCAACCCAGTTTTGTAAAAATTGTGGAACATCTGATTTCAGATGCATAGAACACTAAACAACATGATACACAATGAAAATCCTAACACCCAAGAAAATAACATTTGGTCATCTTTATCACAACATCTAAAATATGAAATATGCAAATCCTAAAGCTTGATTGTCTATTGAACCATGATGTGATTCAAAATACATTATTTTTATTATCTCATCTGTAAATGACAGGATGACTAAGCCATTTTTCTGAACATTTTTTAGTTTCCTAATTTTTAAAATTGGTACATTTTAGATATACATGATAAATTCATCATAGGGAATTTATACCTATACAGGATGTATTTTCTTTATTTCCTATTTCCCTCCCCTCACTTCAGCTCCTCTTCCCCTCCTTATTTACAAATGTTTTACTTTCAATTTTTTCCTTCTATTCTCTTTTTTTCATGTCCCTTCCTCCCTTTGCCCCTCCCCCTTGTTCCCCTTCTCATTTGAACATTTTATTCCCATTTCAGATATCTATTCTACATTTTGGTCCTTATTTACACTTTTGGTTTCTCACATCAGAGAAACATTGGGCATTTAAATATGTGTGTCTGATTTCTTTCACTTAAAGGTATGGTCTCAAAGTCCATCCATTTACCAGTAAATGGCTCTACTTTATCCTTCTTTATGGACCAGAAGTTTTTATATATAATTATATATATTTATATTATATATATATATATATATATATATATTTAAAAACTCACATCTTCTGTTATCCATCCACTGGTTGATAGACATTAGCATTGTTTCCAAGATTTAGCTATTACAAACTACACCACTGTAAACATGGTTGTACATGTATCACTGTGGTGTAATGCTTTTTAACTTTTGAAAAGATAGCAACAAGGAAAATAACTGGATCAAATGGAACCCCTAGTTATAGTTTTTTGAGGAATCAACACACTGATTTCCACAGTAGTTGCAGCAGTCTACACTCCCACCAACAATGGAGAAGGGTTCTTTTTTCTCTATAGCCCCCACACTTGTTATTGGTTGATTTCTTGATGATAGCCATTCTTTCCAGAGTGAGATGGAAACTCAGTGTCATTTAAATTTGTGTTTCTCCAATGACAAGTGATGTTGAACTTTTTTTTCATATATTTATTTGTCATTTCGATTCTTCATCTGAGATGTGTCTATTCATTTAAGATATTCATTCTTGGACTAGATCTTTAAATTTGGGGGATCTGATTTTTTTTAGTTCTTTATATGTTCTAGCTATTAGTCTTTGGCTAAGGAACAGCTGACAATTTGTTCTCACACTGTGAATTGTCTCTTCACTCTGTTGGTGGTTTCTTTTGCAGTGAAAAAGCTTTTAAATAAGATGAGAACCAAGTTACTGAGTCTTTGTGATATTTCCATAGGATTAGGGTTTTGTTCATAAAGTCTTTGCCTATACCTATGTCTTCAAGAGTTCTACCTATTCTCTCTTCCAGAAGATTTAGTGTTTCTGTTTTAATATTTAGAATTTTTAAAATATTTTGATTCATTTTGACTTTACTGTATGGTGAAAGATATGAGTTTAGTTTTAATGTTCAGCATATAAGATGCCAGTTTTTCCAGGACCATTTATGAAAGAGGCTATCTTTCTTCCAATGAAAGTGTTCAGCTCCTTTGTCAAAGATAAGATGGCTGAGTGTGTTTGAAGTTGCTTCTGTACCTTTTAATCTCGTTTATTGATCATCTGCTCTGTTTTGTTTGTTTGCTTGCTTGTTTGTTTTTTACCATTACCACTGGTTTTTTTAGGTTATTTTGTTTTTATTTTAATCACAGTAGCTTTGCAGTCAAGGATTGTGATGTTCCCTGCCTTGCTTTTGTTACCCCAAATTGTTGCTGCTATTCTAGATCTCTTCTGTTTCCAAATTAATTTTAGAATTGTTTTCTCTAATTCTGTGAGATATGCTATAGCTATTTTGATTGGGATTGCCTTAAATCTGTCTAACAATTTTGGAAGTATGGTCATTTTCACTATGTTGATTTTTCCTATGCAAGAACAAGGGATATCTTTCCATTTTCTGATATCTTCAAATTCTTTATCAGAGTACTGCAGTTTTTAACATGAAGGTCTTTTACATTCTTCATTAGATTGATTCTTAGGTATTTCATTATTATTGATACTGTTGTAAAAAGTGTTCTTTCCCTAAATTTTCTCTCAGTGTTTGCTATTTGTGTACAGGAATGCTATTGATTTTCGAGTGTTGACTTGGTAACCAGCTACACTACCGAATTTAGTTATTAAATCTAGAAGTTGTTTGGTGGAGGATCTGGGATCTTCCATGTAGAGTATCATATCATCTGCAAATAATAATAATTTTAATTCTTCCTTTCCCTTCCTTATCCCTTTTATTTCTTTCTCTTGTCTAATTGTTGTGGCTAATGTTTCCAGAACTATACTGTGTAAGAATGGTGATGGTGGACATTCTTACCTTGTTCCTGATTTTAAAGTGTAAGATTTCAATTTCTGACAATTTAGTATGATGTCAGTCATTGGTTTGTCATAGATGGCTTTTATCAGGTTAAGATAAAGAAGTCTATTCCAACTTTCTGTGGGATTTTGTCATAAATGGTGTTGGACTTTGTTAAATGCATTTCCTACACCTATTGAGGTGATCATATGATTTTGTCCTTGGCTTTGTTAATCTGGTATATTACATTTATTGATTTGTGTATGTCGGGAAGCAGAGCCTGAGTCTAGCGCCTTAGATCACTCGGCCATCCTGACACCCTGATTTGTGCATGTTGAATCTTTCCTGCATTCCTAGGATGAATCCCACTTGGTTATGGGATATAATCTTCTGGATGATTTGCTGAATTCTGTTCACCAGTATCTTATTGAGGATTTTTGCATCTATGTTCATCAGGGCGATTGGCTCTAGTTATGTTTTTGATTCGATATTTCTCTGGCTTTAGTATCAGGGTAATGCTTGCTTCCAGGAACAAATTTGAAAGCATTACTTCCCTTTCAATTTAATTAAAAAGTTTGAGAAGTAGTAGCAGTAGTTCTCTAAATTTCTTGTAGAATTCAGCAGTGAATCCATCAGGACCTGGGCTTTCCTTTGTTGGTAGGTTTTTAATTATATGTTCAATTTCAGTGGCTGATATTGTATTATTTAGAATTGTATCTTATTAATTCAGCTTTGGTATTTCATATATATCTAGTTATCTCCATTTTTTCTGTGTTTTTTTGTCTTGTTAGAGTAGAGGTTCTCAAAGTAGGTATTGATGATCTTGACTTCTGCAGGATCTGGTGTGATTTCATTCTTTTCATTCTTACTGCAGGGACTTGAGCCTTTTCTTTCCTTTTTGATAAGGTTGGCTAAGGACTTGTCAATTTAATTTAATCTTTCAATGAACCAACTCTTGGAGTCATTAGTCCTTTGTATTGTTTCCTTAGTCTCCACTGCATTAACTTCTGCTCTGATCTTTCCTCCCCTAGATGATCTTTGGGCTTGACTTGCTCTTCTTTTTCTAGAAGCTTGAGATTCAGTATTGGGTTATTTATTTGAGCTAGCACAATTTCTCTGATATGGGAATTCACTGCCTTACATTTCTCTTGTAAGACTGCTTTCATTGTGGCCCATAAGTTTGGCATATCATATTGGCATTATAATTTAATTGTAGAAACTCTCTAATTTATTCTTTAATTTTATCTGTGACCCACTGATTGTTCAGGAGGGTGTTATTTAATTTCCATGTGTTAATGAAGTTTTTGTGGTTTCTTTTGTCATTGATTTCCAATTTCATTGTACTATGGTCTGATAATACACATGGGATAATTGTAGTTCTTTTGCATTTACTTAAACATGCTCTATGAACTACTATATGGTCTATTTTGAAGGCTGTCTCATGTGCAACTGAAGAGAATGTGTATTCCAATGTGGACTGGAACACTCTATAGACATGTACTAAGTCCATTTGTTCACAGGTTTGATTCATTTCTATTTATTTCTGATTATTTTTGTTTAGTTGATCTGTCTATTTATGACAGTGGGGTATTTAGCTCCCTCATTACACTTCTGTTTGTGCTTATTTGATGTTTCATGTGTTTTGATACTCATTTAATTCATACTGGTATTTGGTGCTGGTATTTGACGCATATATACTTATGATTGTTCTTGTTCCCTTTACAAGGTTGTAGTAACCTTCTTTGTCTTTCTTAATCACCCTTGGCTTGAAATCTACTTATGCAAATAGAATAGTTACTTTATCTTTTTTTCTGGGTATCTGTCACATGAGGTATGTTTTCCATCCTCAGACTTTCAGTCTATGAATTTCTTTTTGAATTAAGTGTGTTTCTTATGCAGCATATTGTTAGATATTTTTTCTTTATCCATTCTGCCAGTCTGTTTCTTTTAATTGATGAATTGAGACCATTAGTATTGATGGTTATAACTGATATATATTGACAACCTTGTCATGTTATTTTCCTCTTGTTCATTCCATTTTTTCCCCTTGTGTTTAATTACTTGCCTTGCCTGGTGGATTCATTCTGCAGGGGTTCAGGGAGTAGTCGTCCCCATTATGTCTGTCTAGAATGTCCATCAGAACATTTTGGAGTGCTGATTTGGTGGTCATGAATTTCTTCAGATGTTTTTGTCATGGAAGTATCTTATTTCTCCATCAGCTTTGAAAGACAGTTTTGCAGGATGCCTCAATCTAGGCAGACAGTTGTTTTCTTTTAGGGCTTGAAATATTTCACTCCAAGTTCTTCATGACTTGAGGGTTTGTATTGAGAAGCAGGCTGTGATCCTAATGGCCTTTCCTTTATATGTGATTTGTTTCTTTTCTCTAACAGCTTTTTAAAACCTTTTTAATTAAATGTTAACTTGATTTATTTTATATGCTGTGTATTTGATTCAAATCACATTATGCTTTGTGTTCCTGGAGAGGGTGGCAACACTGAGTGCATAAGCTTATTCCTAAAGTATAGCTGGGTAAAAAAGTAAGCCAAAGATGTGTAAGTATTATATATAATATAAATATAATTTAATTAATTAAGCATTTGCAAAGTTGCCATAGGCTGAGGTGGGAGAATCTCTTGAACCTAGAGTTTGAAACCAACCTGGGCCCCATAGTTAAGATCTGATCTGAAAAAAAAGTTTATGGCTATGGGTGTGACTGGTGGTAGAATGCATCCTAGCATGTACAAGGCTTTGGATTCTACCCTTAGCATGAGAGAGAGAGAGAGAGAGAGAGAGAGAGAAAGAGAGAGGAAAAGAGACAGACAGACAGACAGACAGACAGAAGAGAGGAGAAAAGAGGAGAGGAGAGGAGAACAAAGGAGAGGAGATAAGAAGTGGGGAGAGAGAGGAGGGGAGGGAAGCAAAAGGTAGGGAAGGGAAGAGTTTAACAGCTTTTACTATTCTGTTCTTGTAGTGAATTTCCAGAATATTGATTATTATATGGCTTGGTGTAGATTTCTTTTTTATTATGGCCAACTGGAGTTCTATATGCCTCACTTATCTGTGTGTAAAATTCATTTTCCATTCTGGGGAAGTTTTTTGCCATTAGTTTGGTGAACTGGTGCTTTTGTGACATTTGTGCCATCTCCTGCTTTTTCTTGATTCTAATCAATTTTATGTTATTCTTCTTTGCATCATCTAGCAGCTGTTAGATTGGTTATCTGTGATCCCTTGCTATGTTTAAGAAATGTTTTTTCTATGATCACCTCCCATGATCATGTCTCTTATATCTGATATTCTGTCCTCACATTGGCTCTTTCTGCGGCATACACTTTCAATGAAATTTTTAATTTGAATATCTGTCTGGATCTCTTTCATGGATTCCATTTCTTTCCTATATTGTACATTCATGATTTCATGTTTACTATCATTTTCCTAAGCTCCTCATTTTTCCAGGGTTTTTTATCTGTATCTGCTCTAGAGTCACTAACTACATCTTTCATTATGGTCACCATTTCTATAATTATCTAAGAAATTATTTCAGATTTCATTTTTTTCTAGAGCCTTGTTCATCTGCTTTGTTACTTCTGCTGTTACAACTTCAGAGAATCCAGGTAGGTGACTTTCAAATTGTTCTACCTCATTGCCTCTTGGGTTTGCCATTAGTGATTGGTGAAGTCTGGAATTGCATTTTGCTTAAGATTCTTCTCATTTTCTTTCTTTCTTTCTTTTTTTTTTTTTTAGTTTAGGTCATGGATTGATGCTTGTAAATTTCATATGGGAAGTAGCTTTATTGCTAGTATTATCTAGAACCCTTAGGAAAGGGTTCTCAGAGATTTCTTCCAGATGTAGCTGGCTTTTGGGTTTTGAGTCTGTTGCAGGATCTTAACTTTTCAACTTATTGGGAATGAGAAGTTGCTGCCTATTTGGTCTAGCTCCTTGTTCTTTGGCATTAGCCTATAGTACTGTTTATGACCCTTAGACATCTCAAGAATAATTGTTGAGACAGTTATATCAACTTGGCTAACATAGTACTATCAGCAATAACAATAGCATCAAACACAGCCTATAAAATGACAATTTGTCACCTTTAACCATGTGAACTATATTTGTGGTTATGTAACAAAATCTAAAACAAATTGGAAAATTACATACAGTAAATATACCACAATATGGCAGTTTTACTCTCAGAAAATTTAAAAGGGTTTATGTGTGAAAAGTAGAGAAATGGAAGAGGAGAAAGAGATTAGAGGCAAGGTTGGAGGACAAATGAAGAAGTCTGTGAACTTTGGGAAACTGATGAAGAGAGCAGGGAAAGAGAGAAGGAAGAAATAAGAACAGAACAACAGTGTTGTCTAAAACAATATTCACACTCATATTTTAAAAAAGGAACAAACAATCAGAAAAAACACAATAAGAAAAGAAAAGAAAAATCCACCCCATCATGTGTCTTTCCTGTTACTGGTAGACAGAGTGGGCAAACAGAGCCCAGATCTGTGTTGATCATTCTCAACAAGCCAGCTGAGAATTACAGTGGGGCACTGGATAATTCCAGCAAGTCTGCATGTTTTGTTCCACTGTAGTTCAAGTCCCTTTCTTCCTGTGAAGCAGGACCCTGCCTTTCTTCAACCTGCAACACTGTAATGTCTGGAATTCAGCTGGAACTCAGATCACTGCCAGTTTGAACTTGGCTCCTTGACCTCCTGCCAATTTTAACTTGGTTCCCCCTCACTCTGACACTTGGGAACTTCTAGATGAAGCCAGACTGCAGCTGCTCTGAGTTCTGAGCTCAGCTGGCCCCTCTCTAAGACAGCTATCAGCCCATTGCCCTCTCCTGGAGGAAGGGCAATATGTAAACCCCAATAACTCACCAGCCAATGAGGCCCACTGTGTTCACTGCTTTGTTTCATTGGTGCATTTCTCCATGGAGAACTTTCAGGTAACCAGTAGTCACCATGCTGCAGGTTTGAGCCACCTTTCCCACACAGTGTGCCAAGACTCAGGTAGAAAGTGCCACTTACCACCCATTTCTTCTGTGTTGAAGTCTCTCTCTTCACTCTCTCTACTTTTGTTCTCACTTCAGATCCTTGCTGATCTGGGGGACTCACTTCTCTTCTTCATGTTGCTATATTCCAGTGTCTAAGCACCCAATCTCAGGGAAGGTGTTTTGCTGCTCTTCACTACTCACTCATTTTCCCAGAAGTCTCCATTTTTCTTGAACTCTTCAGCACCAGTTATCTCAATCTTTTGTAATTTTCCCCATACTCCAGAACCATGTGTCAGAAGCTTTCATCTATTTTAAAATTTTTGTTAATCATTAATGATTAATGCATTATGCATGTTTTCATATGCTCAGTATGATTTCTATTATAGTTTGTGTGTGGAATTTTGTCATGTGAGAAGAGCTATAGATAAAAAATCCCTTTGGCAGATAACCTTGCTGCCTACTTCATAAAAAATTTTAGGCCACAGTTTCTGTCTCCTTGAACTTGAATACACATATGCCAAAAAGTATTTCTCTGCACACATCCTTACATTTTTTTCAGTTCTCCCTTAGAGTTTGGGGTAGCTCCTATTCAGGGCCAATGCCTCCACCACTGCCCTTTAGATTTTTGTCTTCTAGTTTTTGTTTAGAAATTGAGATAACTAAATGAGATCCCTCTCAAGTCCAAATAACTTTCAGCCACAACCTCAACCTATGTCCAGACATTCTTCTGAAGAATAAGATGTTACACTGCCAATTCAAAGCCACACCCTTTAAACCCACTTCTATCTACCTTTTCTAGGCTCTCTTTCCTTTATAAGTCTTTCCCATTCTTTCATATCACTCCCTCCCTTGTTTTCTCACACCTGGTTCTTCTATATCTTTTTT
Organism: Dolichotis patagonum; assembly: GCA_004027295.1. Classification (NCBI taxonomy): domain Eukaryota; kingdom Metazoa; phylum Chordata; class Mammalia; order Rodentia; family Caviidae; genus Dolichotis; species Dolichotis patagonum. The sequence goes on along the minus strand of PVJX010006418.1, from coordinate 58,048 downwards.
CCCACTGGGAAAAGTATTTCTCAAGGCTTACAAATACATTTAAATCTTTTCCTTGTGGAAAAAAAAATATGAAACCTTGCCTTGAACCCTAATACCTCTCTCATTTTAATCAGCCCATTTTAATCTTCTTCTTCTTCTTCTTCTTCTTCTTCTTCTTCTTCTTCTTCTTCTTCTTCTTCTTCTTCTTCTCTTTCTTCTCCTTCTCCTTCTTCTCTTCCTCCTCCTCTTCCTCCTCCTCCTTTTCCTCTTCCTCCTCCTCCTTCTTCTAATGGTAAAGTACATGTGGTACCCAGGAGAATGTGCTTAAAGATCTTTAATAATAGGAAATTTAGTGGACCAAAGGTACCAGTTGCTGTTCTTTGAAATCTATTCCCACATTTGTGCCAAGATCAGACTTCCCACAAGCTGTTCTAGTCAGTGATTGAGCATAGACTGCTTCATGCAGTGATTGAGCATAGCAAGGATACTAACACAAGACACAGACTGCTTCATGCAGTTACTTTAGATTCAGAACTTCCTGACAGCCTTGGTAAATGTTCCTTACTTTGCACAGTGCCTTGAGAAAGTCTACCCTGCCTTCCTGGTCCTGCTTTCACTTGATCAGATTTGCATTGCTATCTAACGTCTCCTCCAACCTTCCCTGGCTCCCTCCTCATTTCCTGTCATACGTCATCTCTGTTCACTCAGTGAAAAATTCTTGTATTTTCTTCCATTTTAGTCTCTGCTTTGCAGAGAATCCAAACTGAGTACAACACAGCTGAAAAGATTATTAAAATACACATCTTCTTCCCTGGATCAACTGAATCCAAATCTGGGGAAGGAACTGTGGAGTCCATATTTCATGAATTTTAAATGTGAATTTGATGCATAGCCACGTTTGGGAATCTCCCATCCATATTCATCCTCTGTCATACTCTCAAGGTATTTTCAGTCTTCAGCTTCTTGCAATTTGATTTCTGCTACAATTTTTCTAAAGTCATTTCTGCATGATACCCCAGAAGCACCTCTAGCTCATAAACCTCAACAATAAAATAGTCCTCTTTCTTTAAAATGCTTACTTTTCCTCTAGATTCCACCTCAGCACTGCCATCCAGTCACCCAAGCACAAAACTTAGAAGTGCTGTTTCTACTCTTTCCTTCTTCATGTTCAATGAAACGTTATTAAACAGAGTTCTCCCTCCTCCCACCAAAAAAAAAAAAAAGAACTCTGTCTTGTTTCGTTTTATTTTCTTATACTTTGGGTAGTGTTTGAAACCTTTCAATATATATTTGGCAACAAGAGAATAAATTAGTGATGTATCTACAAGGAACATGTTAAAATTATGCTGCTGATGCAATATTTTCTTAGCTATTATTTCAAATGCCATTTCATTAGATTGATGGCTGAGCTCTGCCTATTGATTAATCAACATATATGTCACTGGTGACCTTAGAAAAATTCACTGAAACAATCAAGGCCAACTTGACTACAGTGTTCCCAGATGGGCTTTCTGGAAACAGAGGCTGGGATAGAGTGTAGGGTAAAACATTTCTGTTAGAGATCAACACCTATGAAAGGAAGTAAAGGAAAGAAGGTTGAGCGGAGGAAGAAGTTGATCAGAAATATAGGCCTTATTAAACTTCAACCAGCCAGACTGGGGCTGGGGGAGTGTTCTGGAGTAAATCTGCCATCAGTTGTCTCTCTACAGGCCAAAATGGTGGGCTTTTCACATTGCCCCACCCTCATTGAAATGCAGGCCACACTGGGAAGACATGACTATGTGGGAGATGACTACAGCTATGACACATAGAAGGGATTTAAAAATTAAAGACAAAAGTATGCTCTGTTTACACATTAAAAACGTGGTAACGTTTCCCTTACTGATGTTTTTCCTGTTTTCTTGAGAAATCTAGTCCTGTATTGTTCCTTGCCTACTTTCACAGGAGGCATTCATGGAGACATGATTTTGGATAGTGCTTATGATAATAAAACGCAAGCTGATAACAACGTTAGTATAGGGACAGTAGAGAATGGTGGGAACTGTGGCAAATTACAGAAGTAAGGTCTGTCCACAGGAGGGAGTTGCTAATTTGCCAACTGTCACTCATTCAGCCAGCCAGAGTTTCCTGTCCACTCCTCTCCATTCTGTTCTGCACCCTGTAGAACTAACTCTTGTGAACTGCCTCAGGGATGTCCCTTGACTTCCACCATCCAGTTTCACTTGGCCCATGGGAAGCACTGACTGTCAAGTAGGGGGACAGAGAGGTTTGGATATTTACTTATGCAGCGTCTTCCCACAGATAGCACCACAAGCTGGCTGTACACTTCCCCCAAAGGTCACAGATCTGTCAGAGCAGCTGTTCCACATTGTCCTGGCTCTCTGGGTTTCAGGGATTTTCATCTTGCTCCCTCACGATTGTAGATTTTCTCAGTGGTTGCCAGCCCTGGGGAATAGCTCTATACCTTGTGGTTTCTCTGCACACTCCCCATACATCTGTAAAGCGTTATTTTATTCAGGTTCCTCAAATTTATCAGTCTGAAACTGTCATTTGTTTTCCATGAAGATCCTATGGATACATGACTCAGCTCTGATGAATTATTGGCCCAGTGTTGGTAAAATATCCAATTTTTCAAGAGAAACTAGACATCAAGGTTTATAATTCTTACTTTTTCATTATTGTTGATTCAAATTCTCTTACATGAACTATTCAGACCAAACAAAATATCCTGTAGACCAGATTAACTCATGGAGTTCATCTGTAACCCCTGTCATTTACCATGGGAAGCAAATCAGACAAAGCACAGATCTCTCCTATCCTGCCAATATCAAGGAGCCTTTCTGTGTAGAAAACTGATAGATAAAATGTATTTAGTGTCCATGACAACCAAATTCTGTCTCTTAGTAGCATTAAAAGTTATTGGAAGGACTTATAGAAAAAAGTGACAAGAAGAGTAATGTTGTGCCAGGTATGGTGTGCAAATCTGTAATCCCTATACTCTGGGAAGCTGATGCAGGAGAATCACAAGTTCAAGCTCTGCCCAGGCAATACAACAAGTCCCAGTTTCCAATTTAAAAGTGAGATGCTGGGTGTGTGGTAGCACACACCTGTAATTCCAGAACTTGGGAAGCTGAGGCAAGGGGATCACTGTGAGTTCAAAGCCAGCCTGATCTACACATTGAGGCCCTGTCTCAAAAACAAAACAAAACAAAACAATACCAGATTACAAATGAAGCTAAGTATAAAAGTCTTAGGTTCACTACCGTTACCAAAGGGAGAAAAAAGTAACGTTGTAAACACAAACACATTTTTTAACATCTGAGATGCTACAAATATTATGGCCTGAAACCAAAAAAGTCTAAAGTCAGACTGTGGTTTGGGACATACTCAAATGAGAACAATGTTCAACAGCTAATGTAGGCTGTTTGTGGCCAGTTTCTTAGCAAAGGAGAGCAAAGAAATACTTTCTGTGACCACCAAGGTCAGCCCTCTCATCTTGGTTCCTAGAAACGAATCTCCAAAATATTGTAATAGTTTTCAAAAGCTTTATACTAAGTTATAATAAGCTTTATATATATATAAGCTTTATACTAAGTTAATAAAGAGTTTTATTTAAGCATGTAAACCACATCTTCCTTTTCAACTTGATGATCTCAATATATCCATAATCATACAGAAGAGCTTAACACTCTATTATGTCTCTAGAAGAAGAATTGTAGGCAATCTTCTTCAAAGTTAGAATATAAATTAATTATTGTACTTTCACACAATATGCTTGTTAGAACTTCATCCTACATGGTAGAAGCTGCATTCAGAAAAGCACTAAAATCCTGTTACGTCTAACACCCCTTAGGAGGCCAGAGTTTTCTTTCTTTCTCTTTTTCTTTTTTTCTTTTTCTTTTTTCCTTTCTCTCTCTCTCTCTCTCTCTCTCTCTCTCTCTCTCTCTCTCTCTCTCTCTTTCATTGCTTGTTTTTAATATGCGGTTATGTGGGTCTAAAGGAACTGTATGAAACTATAGAGGTTACTTACCTTCTGAGAACTAAATATATGAAGACTAGAATACAAAAGTGCAAATTATTAAAGGTCCTATACAGTTTTTTTTTTAATCTGGAAGAGAAAAACCAAAAAAATCTCTCCTATGTAAAATGCAAGGGTTCTTAGGTTGGTGTCTTAGTTCAAACTATCACAACAAAGTACTATAGATTGAGTGGCTTATAAACAACAAGCATTTATTTCCTCACTGTTCTGAAAACTGGGAATCTGAGGTCAGAGTACTGGTATGGTCAGGTTCTTAAAAGAATCTTCTTTTTAGACCTTCAACTTCTCGCTGTGTCCTCACATGGCAGAAAGAGAATGAGCTAGGTCTCTGACCTTATCTTTTTAAGGCCATAATCCCATTTGTGAAGGTTCTGCCTTCTTGACCTAACTGCTTTCTAAAGACCTCACTTTCCTCTAAAAGTGATGCATCTCTCTAACACAACAGAAAATTTATGATACCTAGCCAATGCTCCAAACTATAGCAGCATAATAATCACTACTATGGTAAATATTTGGTAATTTTTTTTGCCTCTGAGCACCCAATTTTTCTTTTTTTCTAAAAGCCATATACTGGATTCTCTGCTATCAACTTGGCAGAAAGCACCAACCTACAGCTACATGAAAAAAAATTAATACACCAGGCCTGAGAATATTAGCCTTAAAGTCCCATTTGGAAAATTGACTTTGGGCTGGTGTCTAGGGACTTAGATTTGAAGAGGAATTCCACCTTTGCCAGAGCTGGTAACAATGGCTCACTGTGCTGTTCACATAACATAAGCTGTTCATATAAACAATATGATTTACAGTGAATTTATGCTTTATCCTGGAGGTCTGAAATTTTGGTACAGCTAGGCAGAGGATTCCTACATGAGTAGCCTCTCAGTAAAAATCATAGACACTAAATTTCTGACTACCTACTACCTAGTAAACAACATTTCACATGTGTTGTCACATATTGTTGCTTGGATACTGTGTACTTACTTAATGCTACATATTCCATACAGCGAGAAAGAAGAAAGGGAGTGGATATGTACCTCCCTTTAAAGACATTTCCGGGAAATTTCTGTCATGCTCTAGAACTCAAATGTCCTCCAAAAGTCTCATGTGTTCAGAAGTGGGGCTTTTAGTAGGTTATTTGATTGTCGGGGTTACGTAATCATTAGTGGATGCTTTCCTTAATGAACTCCCAGTTAAAAGTGCTATTAGGAGGTGGGACTTGATTGAAGGAGGTGAGTCACTGGTGGATTCACCTGGAAGGGTATATTCTTGTCTTTGGTTCCTCCATTCTCTCTCTGTTCCTGGAAACCATAGGGTGAACAGCATTCTTTACCTTGTCCATCCACCGTGCCATTACTGCCTTGAGCCAGCCAACCATGAAATGAACCCTCTTATACTGTGAGCCAAAATAAGTCTTTTCTCCTTTAAGTTGTGGGTGTCAAGTATCTTGTCACATCGACAGGAAAGCAACTAACACAGTATATATATATATATATCCTATTGCCCAGAATGGTGACAATGACCATGCTGCATTAAGAGAGGCTAATAAATATAGTCTTTATTCTTGACAACATAAATTCAGCTAAATAGTGAGACTCTGTTACTGAAAAATGTAAAACTGGACACAGGGGGCAATTAAAAATTCCTGCTGCAGAAAGCTTTATAGCCAGACATGGTGGCACATATTTGCAATGCTAACAGACTGAGGCAAAAATATCAAGAGTCTGAGGCCAGTCTGGGCTACCTAGTAGGACTCTGTCTCAAAAAACAAACAAATAATTTAAAATGCCACTAAAAAATCTCATTAAAGTACTATAATCTGAGTTTCATATATAAAATTATTAAATATAAAACAGTGTGGTGGCATGCACCCGTCATTCCAGAACCTAGGAGGTTGAGACAGGAGAATTACAAGCTCAAGAACAGATTGAGCTACATAGCAAGACTCTGTCATAAAAGCACAATAAAATAATTAAGTGTAATTCACTAATATGGATCTTCATACAGTGATTGACCAGAAATCCTACCTGTCATTTCATTCAAACAATATACCTACATCTCAAAGTTCTCAAAAACAGAATCAATCCAAATCTGAAATGAATAAAAGCAAAGAAATTATAAAGATTAGAGTGGAAATTAATGAAACTGAGACTAAAATAATTACAAAGGGTCAATGATTCAAAGAATTGGTTCTTTAAAGAATAAACAAGATTGAAAAACACTTAGCCAAACTTACCAAAATAAAAGAAAAAACCATATCAATGTAACTAAAAATGAAAAAAATAAAATCTCAACCAACAACAACAAAGTTGAAGATTACAAAAACCTACTGTGAAAACTTATATTCCAATAAATTGGAGAACTTAGAAGAAATGGAGAAATTCATAAACACATATAATTATCAAATTTGAATTAAAAGGATATAAAAACTCTGAGTAGACCCAAAACAGGTAATGAAATAGAGGGAATAATAAAAACTCTACCAACAAAGAAAAGCCCTAGGCCCAAGGGATTCAGTGCAAAATTTTACCAGAACTCCAGTGATGATCTAACATTAATACTCCTAAAACTCTAAAACTTAAGGGAAAAGGGTACTACCAAACTCATTCCTATCACCCTGATACCTAGAGTAGATGAAGGACTTAAAAAACAAACAACCAAACAAAAAATAAAAAATAAAAGCAAGAAAGAAAACTATAGGCCAAACTCTTTAGTGAACACACACGCAGAAATCCTCAACCATGCTAGCAAACAGAATGTAACAACTGTTAAAAAATATCATGCATCAGGACCAAGTTGGCTTCATCCCAAAGATGCAGGAATGACTAAACATATATAAATCAGTACATGTAATACATCATATAAATAGAAGCAGGGACAAAAATTGCATGATCATGTCAATAAATTCAGAAAAAAAGTATTTGACAAAATTCAACATTCATTCATGATAAAAACCCTGACTATGGGGGAAAGGAGAAAAAGAAGGAAAAACATTATATGTATATAGGTATACATATATGTGTGTGTGTGTATATATATATATATACATATATATATACATATATGTGTATATATGATAGATAACTGTACTACTAATCTCTGTAAGTTCATTAAAAAGAACAGTTTGTGCTTTCATTGTTTGACCATTTTTTTCTTGCCTAAATCTTGTAATCTGAACAACTACTTCTAAGATAACCATATGCAACATATTAACTACTGTTAATTTCCTACTATTTTTTTGAAATTCTGTATTGTTTCTATCCTTTCATTGTTTCATTAAAACAAAACAAAACAAAAAAACCCTGACTGAGTCAGGCAGATGGCACATGCCTATAATGTCAGCACTTGAGAGACTGAGGCAGGAAGATCACTGCAAGTTCAAGACCAGCGTGAGCTACACAGTAAATTCAAGCTCAATCTGAACTACATAAGGAAATCATATCTCAAAAAACAGAAACAAAATCCTTGACCAAAATAGATATAAAAGTACGTTATCTCAAAATGATGAAAATTGCTTATGACAAACCACTCCCAACATCATACTAAATGGAGAAAAACTGAAAGTTTTTTCTCTAAAATCAAAAACAAGAATGACCTCAGTCATCTATAGTGTTCAATGTAGTATTCAAAGCATTTGCCAGAGCAATCAGGCAAAAGAAAGCAATAAAAGGGGTATGTATAGGAAAGGAAGAAATCAAACTATCTTCATCTGAGATAACCCTTTAGAGTAATGAAGCACCCCCCAAAAATCTCCACCAAAAGAATTCTATATATAATAAATAAATTCAGTGATGTAGCATGATACAAAAATAATAACATTCCTATACATCAATAATGAACCTGCCCAAAAAGAAAATAGGAAAACAATCCCAATTCTGATAGCTTCAAAACAATTAAGTGCTTAGGAACTATTCTCACCAAGTCAAGAAAGTGAAAGAGCTCTATAATAAAAATATAATATTAAAAAAAAGAGAGATTGAAGAGTATATCAGAAAAAGCAAAGGTATCCTCTGTTCCTGAATAGGTAGAATCAATATTGTCAAAGTGGCCATCTTACCAAAACTGATACACAGATGTAATGTAATCCTATTTAAAATGCCAACAGCATCCTTTAAAGAGCTAGAAAAAAATGATAAAATTTAAATAGACCCAGATAAAACTCAGAATAATAAAATGAATCCTAGGTAACAAGAGCAAAGCAGGAGGCATAAGATTATTACAAAGCTACAGTAATAAAAATAGCATGATACTGACATAAAAACAGAAATGTGGATCAGTAGAACAGAACACAGAATGGGGAAAAGATTTCAGACACATTCATCTGATCTTTGACAAATGGACCAAAAACATAGGCTGCACAATAGATAGCCTCTGTAACAAAGGGTGCTGGAAAAACTGGTTATCCAGATACAAAAGAATAAATCTAGGTCTTCATCTCTCACCATGCACTAAAATACAATAGAAATGGATCAAAGACCTAGATATTAAAATAGAAAAAATCTGCTGGAAGGTAAAATAGGTACAACTCTTAAAGACAAAGACATAGGCAAGGACTTTATGAGCAGAACCCCAAATGTACAAGAAATAACACCAAGAATCAACAAATATCAGACTCAAAAGGGACTGCACAGCAAGGGGAACAAGCAGAAGAATGAGGAGACAATCCATAGAACATAAAAAATGTTTACCAATTACTCTTCATACAAAGGACTAAAATCTATAGTGTATAAGGAACGAAAGAAAAAAAAATTAGAGCTCCCCAAATAAAAGATTCAACCAAAAATGACTATTTAAGATGAATAGATACTTTTCAAAAGAATATATATAAATAGCTAATAAATACTTGAAAAAATGTTCAGCATCTTTGTCCATTAGAGAAAAGCAAATTAAGAATACTGGGTTTATATTTTACTTTATTAAGAATGCTTACTATCAAGAGCATACTATTTTTTTAAAAAAATAAGTGCTTCTCTGCTTTAATATTAAACAAGTAACCTTTCAGTTTCTACTTCAGTTTTCCAGGTACATCAGGAAAAAGGGTTGCTTGAGGAACAATCAAAATAGATACTTTGAACCCTGGAAAATTTATTCCACTTATATTGGGTTTCTTATACAAAAGGTTCTTATAAAAATAGATTATATCTGGATCTTCAGATTTCCAAAGTAAGATTTGAAGACCAATAATGCCAACCCTGTAACGATGTTTCCTTCTTTTGAAAGCACTGAATTTAATACAGTGTAATCTTTGTTTTTAAAACTGACTGAGCCTTGGTCCCAGAAGTCTTCTCTTGAGAGGTATCTGTTTGTTCGTAGATCAATGAACACCCGAGCAAATCATCCTTTTGAAGCTATTTGCCAGGGAACTTTGCTCAGTCTCCTCTCTGTGTTTTTTGATGCTTTTTTCCCCTAAGCAAATCAATTTTTAACACCATTCGTCAGGAAGTGAGTCTGCCTAAATGAACAAATTAAAGAAGTATTTTGGAACATCCCACTCTGCTGACCAGCTAAACATTTTTTCTCTCAGTTTCTGTTGTAGCTTGGCGTAGCTGACACCATCTTGAGCCCTGCATTTGACTAGTGCCCTGTATTTGATCCAGAAAAATGGAAAATCACTCAGGGTATAAGTCCCATGAGAAAAGCAGAATAAGCTGTACCCACAGGAGAAAAAATAACCTGCTCAACAAAAGAAGCAGGATACAGGTGTCAACCAGAAATTAATGTAAGATTCCAGCTAAATTGTTTCCAACAGGATGTCTTTTTGTGGTTCTGTTTAAAAGCTTTGTACTTTTCCATTTGGAGGTACTCGGTGAGACTCTGAAATGGGTCCACACAACAGGTCACTGAGCTCAGCTAATTAAATTCCAAATGTATCAATTTGGCTGCTTGGATTCCTACATTGTTCACAAACCCACTTCAGTTTCTATTATCTTTTTTGTTTTATACATTGATACTGTATTATTAAGTACATATACATTCATGATTTTAAATCTTCCTTACAGTGTGGCCTTGTTTCATTATGTTGAAATCTTTTTAATTTCTAACAATGCTTTTCCACTTGGTCTATTTTCTCTGACATTAAGGCAGCTACTCCAGGTTTCTCTTGTCCACTACATTTTTCAACTCTTCAGTTTTGACTTTTGTAGTCTAGTAGATAGAATATAGTTGGATTTTTAAAATAATCTGGGCTGAGGATATGGCTTATTGACTGAGCACTTGCCTAACCTATGAGACCCTGGGTTCAAACTCTAGCAACACACACACACACACACACACACACAATTTATTAAGTAAAGTATCACATACATGTACACATACTTGGACTCATTTCCTATCTTACATCGTGCTTTCTATTTGTCAGGTTTCTTTCCATGATTCTTTAATCGCACTTGTCTTTTCTGGAAACTGATTTCTTTCTTCGCAGGTTTTGTTAGTTCATCCTCCCAAACACCCATACATGCTTAAATTCTATACATTATTGCTTCTCTTTTAGTGGTTATTCTTGTATTTTTTCTGCCAAATTTCACAACTTCACAAGTTGACCAACTATTTAAATCTTCTTTCAAAACAATAGAAGAGCCTTAGAATGGTTTTTCCTTTGGTTTTCTGTTCTCATTAGTTGACCTTGAGTTTAATTTGGTATTATTTTCCTAGTTTCTTATGGTAGAAGCATGAATCATTGGTTTGAAATCTTTCTTTTTTTAGTGCAATTCATTTTCCCACTTTAGCTACATTCCTCAAATTTTTGATGCTGTTTTATTTATATGTAATTCAAAGTATGTTGTAATTTACCTCTCAGCATCTACTTTATTCTATTAGTTATTTGTGTGTGCACTGTTTGGTGTTGGATTTCTAAGACTTGGAAAATTTTCCAAGTTTTCAGGCCTTTTTGTGTTACTGACTTAATTTAATTTTGCTATGATACACACACATATATTATTTTAACTATTTAAATTTGTTCAAATTTGCTTTTTGTCCCAGATTATGCCTGTTGGGTAAACGAAAAAACATGGATAGTCTGCTGATATTTGGAGCAGAAAAAAAAAAGGACCAAGGGTGTAGCTCAGTGTGAGGCATTGGGCTCTATCTCCAGTACTGTAACAAACAAACAACTATGTTACCTTTAAAATGAAATTCATGTAGATAGTATACTCTTAAATAAAGTTTAACATGGCAATTTATTCTTCCCCCATAGCAAGAATTTAGATATAAGTAACCTTAAGAACATAAATAATACTAATCTGTAATCAATTATTAGAAAGTGGATGTTTATTATTGTTTTTAAATGACTTTATTGAAATATATTATTCATACACCACGATTTCACCCTTTTAAAGTGTGTAATATGGTGTATTTAGTGTATTCACAGGGTTGTACAACCATCACAATCATTTAATTTTAGAGTATTTTTATCATCTCCAAAAGACCCTCTAAACTAATTCTCCCTTTCCTTCTATTCCTGGAAATCACAAATATATTCGTCTTGATGCATTTGACTAGGCTACACAGTTTGTGTAAATGGAATCATACCATATTGCTCATTTGTGTCCCACTTCTTTCCCTTAGCTTAATATTTTCAAGGTTTATATATGCAGTAGCACGTATCAGTGATTCATGCCTGTAGCCAACAGTCTGCCTTTGGATGGCTATATGAAATTTTGTTTACCATCTATTAACACTTAACACTGTTTCCACTTTTGTCTATTATGAATACTTCTTAAAGATTCATATACAAGTTTATGTGTGAACATAATGTTTTCAGTTTTGGAAATATACCTAGGAGTGGAATTTCTGCCTCCTATGGAAATTCTCTCTTTAACTTTTGGAGGAATTTCCCAGCTGTTTTGAAAGAAGTTGCACATTTCACAACCCTACCAGCAATGTATCAGGGTTCCAGTTTTTTGACATTTATTACATTCTTTTAAAATTAGTAGGTGTGAAATGGTAACTCACTGTGGTTTGATTTGCATTTCTCTGATGGTTAGTGATATTAAGCATCATTTTGGACACTTACTGACCATTTATGTGCATTTTTAGGAAAAGTATATGTTCTGTTTCTTTTTCCACTTTTAAATTGAGTTGTCTGTGTTATATACACTTTTAAAATATATTCTGGATACAAGTTATTTATCAGATATATGTGTTGCAATTATTTTTTTCCCATTCAGTGGACTCTTTTACTTTCTCAGTTGCGGGATCTGAAGAATAAAATTTAAAAATTTTGATGAAGTTCAATTTTGATACTATTTTCTTTTGTTACTTCAGCTTTTGCTATTATATCTAAAGAACCCATTTCCTAACCCAAATCATGAAACTTTATTCTTGAATTTTCATCCAAGAGTTTTATAGTTTTGGCTCTTATATTTAGATTCATAATTCATTTTAATTAATTTTATAGCTGTCAGAGGTAGAAGTTCAAATTCCTGATTTTTTTACATAGATATCCAATTGTCCTCAGAATGTTTTTAAAGAGTATTCTTCCTCCACTGAATAGTCTTGGAATTCTTATTGAAAATGATTGGCCATAAATGTAAGGGTTTCTTTCTGACCTCTTATTCTGTTGACCTGTATTTGTGTCTTTATGTCAGTACCAGCCTGTCTTAATTACTGTAACTTTGTGGTTTGGAAATTTGGAAAGGTACAATTCATTTTCCTTCAAGAGGGAAGAAACTCTTCCATGTAGTTATTTGTATATCTTCTTAACTAATCACTATATAACTTGAGCCAATATTGTATTAATTCATATAAGACATTTATAAGTTTTATTTAATCATAAATTTTGTTTCTATAATTTAAAGATGTATATCTTATTGCCTTTATTTTAAATGAGAAATTATCTTTTAAAGTTACTAAGAAATAAGAAAAATTTCTTTTTTATTTACTCATATATTAACCATTTTCTCCACTTTTTGTCCCTTAATGTAGATCTGAATTTCCATCTGTAGAAGTTCCTTTAACATTTATTTTAGAACACATCTGGTCATGGCAAATTCTCTTAACTTTCTTAAAATCTGAAAATATCTTTATTTCACTTTCATTTTTTAAAACTGTTTTTACTATATATAGAATTCTAGATTTCAGATATTTTCTTCCTTTTGCACTTTAAGGATTTTTTTTTTATTGAATTAGTTGTGGTTTGTGTTGTTGCTGTCTAAAAGTCATCAGTAATCCTTGTTGCCTTGTAATTAATTTGCCTTTTGCTTTCTGATTACTCTTCAGATTTCTTATCTTTGATGTTTGGTAGTTTTATTATTATATGCCTGAAATCGGTTTTCCTTATTTTATTCTGCATGTGATTCATGCAGCTTCTTGGATCAGCATATTGATAGCTGAGACTTGCATATTCATTATTAAATTTAAAACATTTAGCTCATTATTGTTTGAAATACTTTTTTCTGTTCCAACCTCTTCTCCTACCACTCTAGTTACATATATTTCACACTACTTAATTTTTTTATGAGACACTGAGGTTTTCTTTTTCTTCAGTCTTTTTCTTCTTAAGCTTTATATTGCTCTGTCTTCAGATCCTTTATATTTTACTGTATTCTATGTCATCATCTAGTGAACTTCTGATAGATATTAGAAATACCCACATTTTCAATACTGCATTCTCCATTTCTAAAATTTTCACTTGGGTCAGGAATGGTGGTGCATGCATGTAATCCCAGCATTTAAGAGGCTAAGGCAGAAGGGTATCTGTGAGTCCGAGGTCAGCCTGGGCTACACAGTGAGTTCAGGTTTAGCCTGGACTACGTATTGAGATCCTGCTTCAAAAAATAAGCAGATAAAATTTTAAAAATTAAATAAAATTTTCATATGGTTCTTTTTTATAGAATACATACTTTTTGTGAGATTCCCCCATCTGTTCACTTAGTTTCCTAATGCAATCTTTTTGTTAAATCTTTGATCATATTTTTCAAATTCTAATTACAATGCTTATATTTTCTTTGGATCTGTTTTCACTGACAATTTTTTTCTCACAAGGAGTAATATCAAATAATTTTTTATTATAATGCTGGACACCATAATGCTATAACTTTGAGAGTTGGAATGTAGTTGCTTTCTTTTTTAATTGATTTAGGTTTTTCCTTATTCATTGACAGCTGAACTTGACCCTATTGAGGGTTGACTTTAGGCTGTAAGTATGTCTACAGTTGCCTGTGTTCTAGAGCTACTGTATCTTCTTCCCTAAGTTATGCCCTGTCTGGGGTAGAGGGCAAACTTTCTTTTAAACTGTAACTTTTTGGAGGTCTTAAGTGGATACACAGGGGTGTTCCCTGAATTCTCTCCACTTGCTGGTGGAAACTCTGAAGTCTTTCAACAACCTGTAATCTCTGGAACCTTCATTTAGTTCAGATCCCCAAGGGCCTGTTCTCTGCCGGGCACTGAGGATCTTTGCTAGTTTAGCTTAACTGTTCAACCAAATAAGCAAGACACTCCGTGTGCAGTTTCAGGAGTTTCTCCTCTGTAATGCTTTCTCATCTCTGGTATTCTGCTCCTCAGCGTATTAACAATTGGTTCATTGTCTCTGCCCTTGATTCTTTCCTCCTTCCAGGAACACTGCTCCTCTCTCTGGTTTCCACAACTTTGTATTTTGAAAAGGGTCCCCAGGCTATCTTAAGGTTATAGTGTCACATTGCCCATAGTTCAAACATGAAAAGCGTTGTTTTATATATTTATATAGATTAGTAGTTGTGTGTCGTGGGAGAGCAAATCCAATATTCACTTCTCCATCATGGTTGGAATCACAAATCCTTCATTTGAAAAATTTGGTTAACATACAATAGTTACTTTCCAGTCACCAAAATTTTAGGTACGATTCTGTAGATTTTTACGTCTACTGAGTCTTATTGAAGGTGACTTTCTGCTACGAGTTTTATAACCTTTGAATGTGAACTGTTATTTGCTGAATCTTGATTTACTTAGATCCTAGGAGTTGGAGTACAGAGCTTTTCTCCAGGAAGGATTTGTAGTTGCCACTGAAGGATGCCAGGGGGCGCTACCACCCTCGGTCCATTCAGTGCACCTCTTGATCCTGCGCTAGAGCTAAGTCTCAAGGTCTGCCTTTCTACCTTGTGGCAATGGCCTGGTCTGCGAATCTCAGAAATGATATTGGGGTTCATTCACGAAATAGCTCCACCTCCTCAGTTTCTAGTTACTCACCATTCCTTACTCGGATTTCAATCTTGTTTCGGTGGGGCATTGACCCACAGTAGGTAATCACTCTCAACCTTTCAGTTAGTTCTCTATTTGGTTTTTATAGGTTGTTATTTTATTATTATTGGGTTTTTTTTCTTTTGAAGAGTTTGAGGATGTTATTTAGTCCTTTCCTCTAAAAACAATAGTGCTGTCATTTGGTCAGTTTAATTGACTTGGCAGGAGTTACCTAAGGTGTGATGAGGGGAGATTTGGAGGACTACAGCTCGGGAGAGTCCTCAACACTATCGCTGGAACTCCGCATTTTGGCTCATGGCTGTATACTGTGTCCAATGAAGTGGATTTGAAGAGCATATTATAAACTAGATAGGAATTTTTTAGGCAGAAACAACAAGAAAAATCTGATATTTCTCTCCTGATTTTAGTACCTTATCAGCTTCATTACAAACAAAAACCAGTGATTAGGTATCATATGTCAGCCAAATTTTTTCCAAAAAATGTATAAGCATTATGTGAAACATAAATTTACGTGCATTATCCTTTACTATTACTTAGCTTTAAGTATATATTGTCTCTTGAGATGTTAGATAGTGATACCATAAAGCAATAACACTAGCAAAGTATCTTAATAATGCAGTCAGGATAAGAAGATAATTTTCTACAGAATATATTTTCAGATTTAGGAGTCATCCAATATTGAGTCCTTTACATTCCAAAGAGAAAGACTTTTGTTAAGTAACAGAAAAAAAGGCATATACTAGTGGGGCATATAGTGGTTATTTCTTGCTATGGTAAGAGTGGTTAAAAACAAAATAAAAAAGTTTTGTTGACAAAACTAAAATGCAGTCCTATTGGTAAAACAAGACAGAAAAAGGAAGAAAAACAAAGCTTAAGATTTGAAAACAAAAAAGATATTTGAATACAGAA
This sequence comes from Dolichotis patagonum, assembly GCA_004027295.1. Classification (NCBI taxonomy): domain Eukaryota; kingdom Metazoa; phylum Chordata; class Mammalia; order Rodentia; family Caviidae; genus Dolichotis; species Dolichotis patagonum. Next base: position 41,952 of record PVJX010006418.1, on the reverse strand, counting down.
ATTATGGAAGTTTTGCTGTGCAGTTGGATGGAAGCACAGTAAACCTGTCTCAGCTTATGGTATTCCCTAAACTCTGTACTAAATAACAGAAAACTGTTTTTTTCAGTGTACCAAACTAAAAGCAAAACAAAAAACCAAAGAACATGTATCTTTGTGAACAACTTCTGTAATAGGAACAATATTTTATGAAAATTGATGAAACAGATTCTCTAAGTGAAATTTTAAAAGATTTAAAGACAAGTAAATAGTTCTACATGCAATAATTTTGTATGAACAAGACTTTTAAAACAAAGTTTAATTTCATACACTTTGAAACAGATGAATGACTACAAGAATCTTTTTATCTTGCAGATGTTTGATATTATTTAGTAACAAGCTTTTCTTTTCAGTTGCATGTTGCCTATCAGACACATTTTTTACAAATTTAATCTTTCTCTTCAAGGTAAATACTATGACAATAACTAAAAACATTATTACTTCAAAAAAAACAAAAAAATTTGTTACGAAAATGTTTCAGTTTTGTAATTTTTCTGATAACAAAAATATAAATGTCACATATAAAAATTTCACATTTTAAAATCACAGAAATAAGAAGTTTCTAATCTGTTTAAGTAACTGTCAGATATATGGTTTTGAAATCATTTTGCAACCACTTACTGAAAATGTCTGTTATTTTTTCCAGTTTGATGAGGAAACTTGTACACAGTAGGGAAGATAGACATTTATTAGCAAAATTATGTTTTAAAAACCTTTGCATAACTGATGGATGGAATGGTAAAACAAGTGTTATAATCAGAAGCAAGCCAACAGAGCAGGTCTCAGGTTTTACCTTTAAATTTTGTGAAGTTTGGCGATTAAATTCCAGTATCAAAATAAATGTTAGACTTAGAATTTTGAGTGACTGCATTACAATGGTTAACAAAGATTATTTTAAAAGGAAATATATCCATCCCCACTGCTTTTATTTGTGCTATTATAAAGCAAAATTTTTAATGAGTTTTATGTTTTATATTTTAATACAGAATTAGGCATATATGTACTGGGGTACATGTACAAATGTTCTTTTTTTAATGACGAGAAGCACAAACAATTTTGATTGGTTCATTCCTTAACCAATTATTATAGTAATTGCTTATGAGTTTTAAAATATCCAAAATTTCTCTATTTTTCTTAAAGAAATTTACACAACTTAAAATTCGTTTTAGTATGTGTAAAATGATAGAAAGGGAAACAACAACCACCAGGCAAAGTTACAGTTGAAATTCTAGTGCATATGCTAAACTTATCTAGATATTATGAATACACACTTAAACATATATATTGCCCTCAAATACAGGTTCATTCCTCACTTAAAGTTGCTTCCTTTATGCCTTATGGAATTGTTTATAATGAAGTTTAAATAAGGTTTTCGTACAGATTAAAATTTAAAGAAATAACACAACAAGGTTAAGTTTGATTGTTACCAAGGATGGATCTGCATCACCAGCCCTATGTAAAATGATATTTGTTTCATTTATTCCATTGCATATCATTTTCATGGCCTTTAACTAGATTTTAAGCATGTGGTTTAACTATAAAGAGAAGTTTCCAAGAAATAGTCTGACCAAATTTTGTGGTTTTCCAATCGTCCTGTGTTCATATGGTTTATGTAATGAAGCAAATAAATTCAAGGGAAGAAGATTTAGGCAAGGCTTTAGTTTCTTTTCACCATTACGACATTGTCCAAAAGTAATAAAATACGGTTTATATACTAGAATTACTAACTGATAAAGAACTGAACACAGACAGTGACTGTCACTGGAGCTTTTATATCTTCAAAATCAGATACCATTTGTAGGTGTGGTCTTGGACACAATCACATATAACATTTTTTATCAATGACTAATACTATCAGGAAAAACAATCATTGACACAGCAAATGAAATTTAGCAGGGAAATGAAAACCAAGAAGAGGAAGTCACATTCTCAATGACTAGATTAGAATCAAAATAAGATTGCAGAAGTACTAAGAAGTAAACAAAATGAGTAAGTCATTTGGGTGAGCTAAAAGAAGCAAGGGAAAAATACCAAGTTTCAAAAGGAGGAATGACTAGCTATGTATAAGCAAGTATTACAGAAAAGAACAAGGGTTTAACAACGAAGGAGCTGACTGGGATCAAGAATATCCTGCTTTTAAAAATCGAACAGTATTGTAGAACGGAATTCTTACTATAATTTACTTGAACTTCTGATTCCTACTTGAGTGTTGTTTCTTCAAACTTAAGAGCTTGTGCTTTTTACAGAAATGCCATTCAATGTAAGAGCAAATGTGAAGAATCTGAAGACTGAAATACTAAAGAGGCAAAACTAGTTTCATTGTAATGCTGAAAAAAAATTATTTTTTCTTCCTGGAAGAGATGAAGTAATTGAATAATGGTCTTTACATAAGAACATACAGTTAACAAGATAAAAGAGTAATTGAAATCAGCCTCAGTACCTCATGTAAACGTGGCTCAGTTGTATTCAACTTTCATAGAAGACTGAATGAGACAATTAAGTTAAATTGTATTAGGAAGTAGCTAATTTTAAAAATAAAAGGAGGTTTTAAAAAGAACTGAATGAAAATTACAACTGTAACAATCTGGTAGAATTTCTACAGCCTGATTTATACTTTTCAACAATGGTGGACTGTGGTAAGATACAGAAGGGATTAAACATAAGGTTTTTAATTTCCCGGTCAGACCCCAACTCTTATGTTTTTTTTGTCTTACGCAAGAACTAAGATAATTTGCTCAAGACTTGAAAGCTATCAATGAGAGAGTAAGCTTGTAGTTTGTTCTTAAAAACACTACTGATGTCAGGATACAGCTCTTTTAAAAAATGTGACTTGTATATCCTTAAATCTATGTGCAGTATCAGTAGCAGATACCTGAAAGCAGACCTGGTAAGAAAAGAGCCTGCAATGTACAGACACTGGGTAGAACTTTAAGGAAATAATGTTTCTCTTTTATTTGCCTGATTACGCTATTTTTCTTTTTTAAAACTTTTACTTAAATATTTTACAAAGGACATGTATTAACTACAGGGTATTTAAAAGGCAGAGACAAGAACAAAAATGCACGTGCAATTTCATAGCTGAGGGGAAAAATCAGCAACATTTTGCTTCATATTTTGAGACTTTTTTGCTTCATATGTCCATATAAAATATCGTATAATGTAAACTGGAGTTTCGTATGTATATCAAATGCTTACACAAACAAGCAATGTGTATTAGGAACTATATTATACTAGATTTGCATGGTCATTTTAAATGGCTGTCATAATTTGCATAATCCTTACCTTTGGTCCGATCGTTCATTATTAGTAACTTCAATAAGTACCTATAATATTGTTTCGATTTTTCCTCAAGCACATTACGAAAAGCATTAGAGCAGAGACAATACAGGACTTTTTACTCAACCAACAGATATCTGCTGATCATTTATTTGGGCTAGACATTACATTAACTGGGAAAAGAGAAGTGGTTAAGGAAGGCAAAAATCTCCACTTTCGCTTAACTTTCAGTCTTCTGGAAGAGAAGCTGAGAAATAGGTGACAAAATGCTTACCATTTCTTTTAAATTACATCTAAATTGCCTGGTTAGGAGTCGGCTAAACTGAATATACGTTAACAGGTTCCAGAATTAAAATCCCCAGTTAAAATTTTTTACGCTTGTGTTTTAAAAATATCCACCCACGACTGCTTCAATCACCGCTGTAAACGCCACAGACAACCGGGACCAGGCGCGCCGGCTCCGGGCGGAGGAGCCTCTCGGGGAGCAGCCCGCGCCGGCGACGCTCGAGCAGTCGGCGCCTTCGCCCGGTTCTCGCTTCTCTCGCCTGGCAGCCAGAAACAAAACCTCCACCCGACCACTTCCATTTTGCACAAATCTCCGGGCGGAGTGTGGCTTTGAAGATCAAGTGCAAGGCTGCTTAGCGCGATGGTCAGAGTGTGGGCGGAAAACAAACTTTGTTACGCGTTCACTTGGTCGGCGCAAAGCGATTCTGGGAAGGGACTTCAGGGAGACTAAAACTGGGCTCAGGCTTTTTTTAAAAGTCATTTGAAACGATGAGTAAGGAAGCAGGGCCGTGTCTCCCACGGTTTAAGCACAAACCCCAGAAGGTGGCTGGCCAGTGTCAGCAGGTGGCCCGGCCGCGTCCTGGCCTCCTCAGCCCCTACTGCGAGTGCGCTGCGGGACGGCGGTGGCCGAGGGGACCCGTCCTCCACGCACGCGCTCGCATCCACGGGCTTCCCCGCGTGGGACGCGGCCCTCCCGGCGGCAGGCGCTCCCCTGGCCGGGCCTGTCGCGGAACCCTAGCGCACCAGAAGGGCGGGCGCCGTGCCGCACAGCGCAGCGCGGACGACTCCAAGACGGCTTAGCGATCACTGCGCGCCCCGGGTCCCCGAGGGGCGGGGGAGATGTCGCGGGGGGCGGGCGCGGCGCGCGGGGAGGGGAAGGGGTTCTCGCGCGATTGGGCGAGGTTTCCGGTGTTGTGACTGAAACCCGTCAATATGGCGGCGATCGGCCGCGGCCGCTCTCTGAAGAATCTCCGAATACGAGGTAAGCCCGCCGCAACCTTCACTCCTTACCAGCTGTCCGGGCCCGCCAGCCCTGGCACTTGCCTTCTCCTGGCTCTGGGTGGGGGAAGTGAGCTGGGACGCTGGCCGGAGCCATGGCAGTCGCTGTCGGCCTGAAAGCGAATCCTAATTGGGGCTGTGTGTCTGTTTCGCGCAGGGCGGAATGACAGCGGCGAGGAGAACGTCCCGCTGGATCTGACCCGAGGTAACGCGGGGCGCCGCGGGCGCCGGCGAGGGCGCGCTGCTGGGGAGGAACGCGGGCCCGGCCGGGGGTCGCTGGCAGGGGCGGGCCGCGCGGGGGAACGGCGGGGGCGCTGGGGACAGAACCGAGCCCCGCCTGCCGGCCCGCGGAGCTAAGTCCCGGCCGCCGCGCCCGACCCAGCCCCTTCCCGAGACCCGCTTCCCCAGCTGGGGGCAGCGAGTTGAACTTGCGGAACCTGCGATTCTGTGGGTTCCCTCGAGCGCCCGGGAAGCCTCTCACACCTTTTCCGAAGTTCGTGCCCCCGAATCCTGGGAATGGCCAGAGGGAGATAGAGGTGGTTATTTAGGTCGCTGGAGGATGTTTGAGGGAAGAGCGACCACATCCTGCCCTCCCCATCCCCCGGAGCAGATTCCGGACTGCTTGGGTCTTGTTGACTGAGTGACTGTTGCTTTCTTTGCCCACCATTCTGGAGACTCTTGCAGGGTGGGTAACTCCGTAGCGAGACCCGGAGCCAGTCGTTTTGCTGGTGTCTGGGTTACGTTACCCGCCTGCTCCCCTTTCCCGAGTCTATAGTTGGCTCAAGACCGCCCCTTCACCCTGCTGCAGGTTCATTGTTTACCTTCTGCAGCGGAGATGGGTTTGTTTACACCTTTGGAGCTGGGTAAACCTGGTTATATTTTTAAGAATTGAATCCTGGTACTTAATCCATTATTTCTTCTGTCACCGTCCTGGAATTCATTCGACAGTATCTAGCAGAAGAATTAGTACTGTGGTTGTGTTCGAGATCCTTTTCTTTTCCACCAAAAACAAGATTTGGTCTACTGGTTACGACGCTCATACTGTATCTCTAAATCGATTGTAACTTGGAAAGTAACCTGGTTCAGTTGTACAGGTTTTTTTTGAGATCTGTGAAACATTTTAGGAAGTTTGTTTTTTTAAAGTCGTAAACATTCTGCGTTTGAGATCAGTGTATCTTATACTCCATGTTGTACTCAGTGTAATGGTTTATAGAGTATTTGTTAGATGTGGGTTTGTTGTTGAGGCTTATCTGTTGAAAATGTAGTACATTCTTTTATATTGTGTACTGTAATATAAAATCACTGGTTTATAAACGGCCAGTTTTAATTTAACTAGAGGAATTCATTTTTGTAATTCAGTATTTTATTCTAAAAGTTCAGGGACTTGATTTTGAGTGAACCAGGTCTTTGCAAAAGCAAATTTGTAAAATACGATATAGTAGTAGTGCATGAGCATCGAAGTAGCAACTAAGTAGATCGCTAGTGCACTAATTTGGAACTTTTCAGCAGATGATTTTTGAGCATTAGTGTACAAAGAGGTAAAATTTTTGATTTCCGTGCAGCAGTTTGGGAACAGAAAGCACATATATAAAGTCTTATTAAAATATGTTTTCTAGTAAAACCGCCTAAAAAAGTAAGGATTATGCCTACGTACCTGAAATTTAGTATTTCACTTCTCTGACAGATGCAGTTTATTGGTAATTTAATTTATATGCAGACATACGTGTTTTAGGTGGAGGTGAAAAGAGTAATTATTAGGTAAATTGGAGGCAATTTGCTACCTTAGAAACCTGGTTGGATGTGGTGTTGGAAATAAATTGTAATTGTACTTTATTGAATTTACCAGTTGTACTGGTAAACTTTAGTTTATTCGTTTTACTCAGGAACACAGATGATTCTTCTTTATTTACTGTGTAAAACGTTACATTCCTTGGGAATTTGTTACATATCTTTTTCCAAGGATTAAAAGTGCAGAAAATGTTTTTTCTACATGCTCTGACAAAATGTAGTACTGAAGTATTAGAATTAGAAAGTTTTAGAATAAAATACATAGCCATTTGAAACTCAGTACAAAAGCAATGCACAATTAAGAATGAGAAGTTACATGAGAATTCCAAAATTTAAAGATGTTTAGAGTAAAATGTAATCTGAGTCGTTCATTATACAGGGACATGATTGTTTATAGAAGCTGTTATTCTGACACACATTTCATTGTTAAAAGAAGGCTTGTGAAACTAATGTGTTCATGAGAAATTACGTTAGTAATACTTGTAGAATGGTGAAGCACTCTGGATTCCATCTGAAAGGTGCTGTTTTCGGATTGGATCACAATATGTAAAAAGATAAAAGTTTGGGCGACCAAAGTAATACTAAAACAGCGTTTATTTTTTTCTGTAATTTTTTGAAGAAATTCAATGTATTCAACAAAACTATTTATAAATAGAGATTATAATCATTATATTCTCTAATGGAGCCATCAGTGTATTGTGAGAGAAAGGCTGATTGTAAAGGCAGTTTTGGGTTGTAATATCAGGTATGAGATTTAATAATTGTTGGATGAGGTAGGGCAAATTAGTTGACCTTCCTTAACCCATGGGTTCTTCAGCTCTAAAAGAAAAAATCGCTTCAAAGAGCTAGTAAGACTGTGAGAGGTAAAGGAGATACTTCTAAATAAGTATTCAGCATAGGATTCTATAGTTTTGAATGATGTTAAATGTTGCTTTCCTACAATTTGAAATCAAAATTCTTTAAATACATTAAACATACCTCAGATGTTGAAAATACAGTTTCTTAAAAGGAGAAATAAGAATTTCAAGTTACTTTGAGACATTCTATTATTTTAGTCAGGTATATCTAAAATAGAACTTTAGGCTGGGTGAATGGCCACATACTTACTGTTCCAGCATTCTGAGAGGCTGGGGCAAAAGGACTTCAGGTTCAAAGCCCAGTTTGGGTGATTTAGCAAGACTCTGTCTCAGATTAGAAAGTAAAAGCTAGGGATGTAGCTCAGTGCTAAGATCCTGAGTTCAATCCTCAGTACTCCAGAAAAAAGCAAGGAAAGAAGGAAAGGAAAGAAGAATTGTCGTGGAGTCAGGTGTGATGATGTCTGCCTATAATTCCAGCTACTCAGGAGGCTGAAACAGAACAATCTCAAGTGTGAAGCCAGTCTGGGCAATTTAGTGAGATCCTGTTTCAAAGTTTAAAAAAAAGAGGGGGCCAGAGGTTGGCTAGCACAGTGGCAAAGCATTTGCCTAGCATGTATAAAGCCTTGAGTTCAGTCCCAGTACTGAAAAAAAAAATGAAGAAAGGAAAAAGTTCTTGACGGATTAATTTTGACCTAGTTTAGAAACTCATTCTAGTAGATTTTACAGTAATCTTTTTGGTAATTGTTGCTTTCAGTTTTGTTTAGACACCTGTTCCCCTTTAACTCGTGAAAGTCCCCTAGTATTTGCTATTGATATAATTACATACTATCTCTGTATTTCATGTCAAAATGTACAGTATTTTGAAACCCAGATCCTTAGCTGCTTCTATAGCAAGATCCTTAGGCTTTTTTTAAAATCAATTCATTTGTACATCTCTTCCTGGTGCTGAACCTAATTTGAAAGGACGCAGTACAGTGTTCCTGGGTAAGTCACTCCTGTGATAGTCTTCAAACTGAATGCCAAGAACATGGATGTAATTATGTCAAAATGTATAACTTACTGTGGCACAGTGCTTGCCTGGCCTGTACAAAGTCCTGACTTCGATTGCTGGTACCACCCCCTCTCCAAAAAAATAAGGCTATCAAATGGAGTATAACTTATTAAAAGTCCTATTTTTTATAATTTTTGATTTTTTCATACGTTTACTTTTCCATTAATAAGAATAAAATGTTGACTGTCTTTGTTACTGTTTAATACACTGAAGAGTAGGAAGATAATCTGAAATGATAGAGATTTGAAAAAGTTTTTTCCTGATTGCTTCTAGTTGGGAGGTTATTTAATTGCTAACTTTAATTTGATAAAACAAACATTGACCGAATGTTTCTTATATACCAAATGCTGAACTAAATGCTAGGGGAATAAAATGGAAATGTTACCCCCTTCTAGAGTTTACTGGAACAGATATAAAGAAGTGATATGGTATGGAACAATAAATTAAGTAATCAAGGTACACAAGGAGCAGAAGTAGCCCAATAGTGGCCATAGGAGAGGACGATTAACTGGTGGGTAGAGAATCAGAGATGACTCTCAGAGTTGTCGAATAATAAGAACGTGATGGACAAAGCGTGTGTGGGATCTTTAGGAAATATACCACATCTTCAGAAAGGGAAAGTCAATAGGTGAATGAGCCTACAGAGATACTGATATAATCTGAGAAATGATGGATGAATGAACCAGGGTAATGACTACAAAAATTAAGTTGAACGATTGTTAGAATGAAAGAATCAACTAATTTCCTTTCTTTACATTTCAAACTTCAATCTCTCTATTCTGTGAAGAGTACTTTTATTTCTTCCCTTCTCTCTATTCTGTTGGTTTGTTTTTGTGGTACTGAAAATAATGCAGGGGCAGGCACGTTACCACTGAACTCTACAGTCCAAGCGCTTTTCAAATTGTTTTTACCTTTACATTTTATTATTGTTATAATTACCATTTTCACTATTTTTGCAGTACTGGGAATTGAACCCAGGACCTTCTCACTGAGTTATATTCCTAACCCTTTTGTTATTTTTTATTTTGAGGCAGGGTCTTGCTAAGTTCAGTTGCTCCAGCTGAGATCAAACTTGCAGTTTTCATGCCTCAGCCTTCCAGAATGCTTAGTTTATAGACATGTGCCATCATGTTGGCTACTCCACTTTTATATTTTGAGGCATAAGCTCACTAAGTTTCCCAGGCTGGCTTTGAACTTGTGATCCTCCTGCCCCAGCGTCCAGAGTAGATGGCATTAATGATATATGCCGCCATGCTGGGCCATGTTTTACTTATTAAGAAGGTAGAGTCTGCCTTGCCTGTCCGGGGTCTAGCTCAGTGGCATAAGTACCTATCTGGCAAGTGTAAAGTCCTGAGTTTGATTCCTGGTTTAAAAAAAAAAAAAAAAAAAAAAGGAAAAAAAGTATTAGGATCTGTCTGATATGAATTCTCTCATCTCTCACACTTAAGTTTCCTGTATCAGACATTAAAGTATCTCTAGTCCTTTCTGTTTCCTCTAGATTCTTTAGGAAGCTAAAGTTTTCTTTTACTTCCTTCCTTCATGTTGATGTAGTTTTGTCATGTTTAGAAAGCATTTGTTCATGCTTCATGATGGGGGTACTGTATTAGGCATGGGCTAGGTAGGAAATAAAAAGCAATAAAGACAAAGACTGCAAAATAGCTGTTTTTCTGCAGGCTCTGGATGGAACAATTTAACTTTGTTAGCCATTATGATTTTATAACTTTGTTTTTTAATCATTGTGGTTTTATAAGTACAGTTCTTTCTATACTACAAGTACTTTTTAAAGGGATGCTGGAAAATTCCTTAGCATTTTAAGTTCCACATTCTGCTTGCTAGTATTATTACTGTATTAATGGTTCTGTACTAGGCACTAAAATGTAGTTACTTAATCTTCAACAGCTGCATTAGATATCCTTATTTTATAGATAAAAATATAAGCATTGAAATTTTAAAAGACTGAAAGTGAAAAGTATAATTCAGCTGTGGTCACAGGGCTAGTGAGTTACTAGTCTGTCTGGCAGTCATTTCAGAGTCATGTGTGAAGATTTGCACCCCAAAGTGTACCCACTTTTTACTTCTAGGTATCACCACCACCCTGTGTTTAATCTGGAGAACAACTGCTCATCCTCTTAGTTCTGTTGCTAAGTTGTTCCCATTTGCCTCTGAAGTAACCTTTGAATTCAGTCTTTCCTTCTTTTCCCATTGTCATTGGGATAGTTCACAGCATCATTTGGGTGATACTACATTCTTTATTCCTTTTTTTTAATATATACATTCTTCATTCTTTTCTCACCTGGCAGCTCTATGGCTGACTACCAAAATTCCCTGTAATCCAGATCTGATCTTGTCTTTCCCTTAAATTAAAATAACCACCCATGTAAATCAGGATAGGCTCATTTTGCTCACAAAATCAGCCCAAATTCCTAGTGATGTTAAAGGTCTTTTATCATTTATTTCTGTATTGTTTTCTTCTGTACTACCTTAAATGTATTAGTCATATCTATCTCTCTAAAGAGTCAACATACATAACACTTCTTTCCTTTGTTAACATTCACAACTTCTCAAAGCTGACTGGGGAAGAGTTTGCTAGTCTAAAGCACAGTCCTCCATCCATTTCTGTTCTTTTTGAAAACAATAGAATACAAGAGAATACTCTTGGTAGAATAAGTGTTTTCATCAAAGGGACCGCTTTTCCTTAAACATAGCATGCAGCCTCATATTTACTTAACTTTGCATAGGTTTTCTTTTGACTAGAAATTACCATTACTCTTTAGAAATCCTAATTAACATCAGGGTCCCATGGCCATTTTTGGGAATCCTTTCTTATCTTCATGGAAACTTATTACTCTCTTGTCTACTTTTCCACATCTTTATTCCTTTCTGAATAGCACTTTGCATTGCCTCATTACAGTTTTTTGTCCACTTCTTTCACTAAATTTTAAGCTTTTTGAGAGCAGCACTGGTCTCTTAATCCACTCCCCCCATCTCAATTACATACTAATCACTGAAGCACTTTATTGGGAGGTGGTGCTGGGATTAAACCCAGGCACTTGGACAAGCTAAGCATGAGTTCAATCATTGAGTCATATTCCCAGCCCCCAGCACTTTTTTTTTAATGGAAAAATGAGAAAATGAGAAGCCAGGTATGATGGCACACACATCTGTAATCTCAACAGTTAAGGAGGTTTAGGCAGGAGAAAAGTTCCAGTCCAGTCTGGGCAATTTAGCCACTCTATGAGATATTGTTTTAAAAATTAAAAAGCTCAGTGCAAAGGCCCGGGGTTCAGTCCCCAATACTGAGACAGAAATAGGAGACAGAGGGAAGCAAGGGAGAGAAGAGGAAGAGAAAGAGACAGACAAACACTTCAGGGAGATAGTGTAGTATTAAAAAGGAAAACAGAATTAAAGAACGCTTGAAGTTTGCAGTTCTGTGGTGCCAAAAAATAGGGAAGTCATTTTGAGAAAGATGGTAATGAGTTTAGTTTTTATGCTTTCAATTTGAGATGATTGCCCATTGTGGCACCCACCTGTAATCTCAGTTACTCTGGAGATTTAAGAGAGGAATATTGCAGGTTTTGGGTCAGGCTGGGTCAAGACTTTGTCTCAAAAAGGGGAATGTGTGTGTGTTGTTTATTAGTAAAGTGCTCGCTTGTCATGTGCAAGGGCCTGAGTTGAATCCTTAGGATTTATTGCCAAGCAAATTAAAAAAAAATTCAGGTGATTGACTCTGCAAGAGATATGTGAGAGATAGCATCATAGTAAAATCATACACTGCAGTGGAGGTTAGTGATAGTAGTTCTGAATTTGTGATCTGAGTTTTCTCTGCCTAGGGTGTTTATAGAAAAAATAATGTAAATAGATGATTTTTTGTTTTTGATGCTGGGGATTGACCTAGAGTTTAGCACATGCTAAACATGAGCTGTACCACTGAGATTGTGTGCATACCCCACCTCTGCTTCTCAAACAGAGTTAAAGATTTTTGAGTTAAGGTGGTGAGGAAGGTGTCTGTTACAGGTAGGAATCAATAAGAAAAAGGCCCGCAGAAGAAAATTACGAAGACTGTAATATCTGAAGATGAGAAAACGATTTTGATTTGAAGGGACTGAGGGACTAACGTTGAAGTCAGAGTCTGCAGAATTCAGTTCTGCTCTTCAGGGAGGAGGATTTTGGCATGCTGTTTAACCTCGCTGGGTTCAGAGTTTTCACCTCTAAAATATATGCTACCTTAACAGCACTTGCAACTTCCATCCTTGTGATTCTCAGATATCACCATGGAATAATGAAAAGTTAAAAAGAAAGCATTTATAGCCTTGTTAAACCACTGTGAGACTTATTCTCATAAACAATAATGAATACATGTAGGAGTGATGGTATTTCATAACGCTTTAAATGTAAATTACAGTCAACTCTCAATTTCCTTTTAAGTGATCCATCTGCTGTGACTTGCTGCCTCCTCCCCCTCCCAGGTCTCAGGCTACTGAAAATAGGGCTGTGAAAAGCACAGTGGGGTGAGTGAATGGTTTGCATGCCTGTCTGTCTGTATCTCTATCACTCATCTAATTACAGTCCACTCTCAGTTACCTGCACTTAAAAAAGGTGATAATAGAAGACTGCTAAATATGTAATCTTACTATTTTATTTATATGTAGGCTTTAAAGATTTTTGTGTTCTTTTCCTTCCGATAGTACATTGATATACCTTTTCAAAATTTTATTTGGATTATTAGCATATTTTATTTCCTCTGAGGAGAATACTATTAGTGGAAGAAAGTTACAGATGAAAGTATGTATTAGGTAATCTACATATGAATAATTGAGAGTTGACTGTTAATTCTTTTTTGGATTATCCATTGTTTTATATCATTGTTCCGTATGACCAGGTTAAAGCTGAATGGTTCCAAAAATTATCCATAAAACCAGATGTGGTGATAACACACATGTAATCCAAACATTCTGAGCCAGGAGGATTGCAAATTCCAGTCTTGCCTGGGTAACTTAATGACTTATTGAGAACCTCTCTCAAAATTACAAAGGACTGAGGCTGTAGCTTGCTGAAGAAGCCCAGGGTTTGATCTCTTGTACCATCACCTACCCCCCCCCCAAATTCTTTACAACAAATTAATTATAAAATTATTCAGATGCTAAAGTAAATTGAAACATTGTAAAATTGAAACAAATTATGTAATCTAGCTCAATATAACATTCTGTGTCCAAAGTAATAGAATTGAAAGAGAATCTAAACCTAAGTAGTTCTTTGGATTCATCTTCCATCCAGATTGCATGAACTGAGCTATGTACTTGGTAATGATGAAGTTAGATAGCATAATAAAATTGAGAATGTGTCAATGCTTTAAATGTATCCTGTTTAAAATGTCAGTTGAGTTTAATAAGAAATATTAAAACCTTTTGTACTGTAACCAGGATTTTAGAAAATCTGGCTCCATCAATTGCTTTTCCAAATTTTTACCTCACATGGATTTGTAGTGGTTTTCTTAATATCATACAGTATATTTTTGATGAATACATTATTGTGTTATTGGTGATGGCATAAGTTTCCCATCAAGGAGTTTATATTACAGTTGGGATACAGCTGTATCAATATACTCCATAAGACTAATATTTGAAGTGCCTTGCTAGTTATCTCTATAAAGGAGTTTTACTAGAGGAATTCAGGTTTAAAAAGGGATTAGGAATGACCTAGAGAAGACCTTATAGAAATGATAAAGTGGGGACACCTGTGAAATCTTTATATAAAATGGTATCATTTAAATAGAGCGCTAGACTAGGGTTTAAAAAAAATCACGATTTAATTTTGAAAAGTAACATATGCCTGGATATTCTGCAGTATTTCAAGATAATACTGAATATTTAAAGAGAATGTTGGTGTTTTTTCTTTACTATAAATTCTTAAGAATTGATTAAACCTCAATTTTTATGTGTAGGGGCTTGTCTGATCTTTGAAGATAGTGCTGGACTTGATTGAGATATTTGAGGCCTATTATTAAATAATTGCATACTTGTTATTCTGTATATATAATTGCCTATGTCTCAAAACCAGGTATAAATGTACATAAATGATTTTTTATACGTGGGTTCCATTTTATAGCATGTATGTCATTCCTTTGCATTAATGTATTGTTAATGAAGAATAGTGAGCATATTCAAGGGGTACTGTAAATTTATCAGACTTATTTTTGAATGTGTGAGTTTGGGTGACAACATAATGGACAGTGTTGTTATTTTCTGTACTAAAATAAATATATTTTATGATCTCAAAATGTAAACATGTGACCTAACAATAGGGTAGAACATTTGAAATTAAGGTTATCCTGAAAAATGCAGAATGTTCATTTGCTAAATCCAACATCTTACCCAGCCCTCTAGTGATTTGGGTAAATGAAAAATAATGTTTGGAGAAATTATTAGAGCAGCAAAACAGGATTTGAGTTGTTACTTGCAAGGATTTTATTAATCTTGCTTTGAATCTAGTAATTTCTTGTGTTCTTTGTAATGAACAGATTGAAAAGACTCAGAAGCTGTAGACATGTGCACATATATATTTTTATCTGGTTTTGTACTTTTAGAAATCACATCTTAAGATAGCTGAGTATTCCATACTTGATTCATCTTTCATATAGTATTAAAACTTTTAATTGCCCTATATTTTTCATTCATAATTCTGTAATGCACTACCTCACATCTGCTATACTACCATCACCTTGCTCTTCCAAGGAAACAAAAAGAAAAACTCTGTGAAGGGGTAAGAGAGACAAATGGAACAACAGAAACAGACAAGGAACAGAGTCAGACTGAGATTCCAGTGTTTGGCACAATATTTTGAGACATTAGGAAGGTCAAATATTAAGCTGTATGTAGTTTCTTTGTGTGACAGGCAGAACATTGTGGAACTTTTTATTCATAATGTTGCAGGGAAGTTTTGAATCATATTTGTTGCATGAGATATTGGTATAAAATTAACAATAGTGGGCTGCTTAAGTATGTACTGATAGCTTTTTGTCTGTGTGTATATTTAGGATGACTTGTGGTTTTAATACCATAGGCTAAGACTTCTAGTGTTATTTCAGATGATATAACTTGATACAGAGCAAGTGATTAGATTAATTTTTATGTGGTATGTCTTCATATGTCATATAAAAATAATTTTACATAAAAATTTATAGCTCTTTTTTTAAAATTACAGATAGAATAGCTTTAAAACATGTTAATATGAACTTTAAAATTGTCTTTCTGTTCTTGTGGGAAAAGTCACTGTATATTTATGTTTCCACATTGTTTTGAAAACACAGCTTGTACCATTTCCATTAGCAAGATGAAAGAAATTATTTGAAAAGATGCTATTTTATCAAAAGGAAATAAAAGTATGGTTAAGGAGTTGGAGTACGCTGAGGCAATCATCTATATTATTGTTTCTTCTAATTGTTATTTTGTCTTATTTTATAAAATATACTTGATTTTTGAGTTCTATGATGATTTTTTAGCTACATCATTAATTGTTCCTATATTTGTACAAGTACTACACAGAAAAAGTTTAATTACATGTTAAGATGGTAAATATATTGCTACAACACATTCAACTGTGGTACTGGAATACGCATAGATTTGAGGAAGATATGTATGTATTTATTTCTAAGCATCTTGATAGCTACTTTGAAAATCATTGTATTAACTCTCTGGCTCAAAGCAGGAATCTTCTCTAAATACCAAGTAGTTGCCATCCATCATTATTTAAACCTTCTACTCATGGGTAAGCTGTTCACATGGGGTTTGTTCTTTTGTTGAGCATTTGGTAATAAAACTTACATCAAGTTAGCAAAAAACTTAATACAAGAGTAATTTTAAGCAGCCAATCCTAGTTTTTTTCCTTTAAAACAGTTATTACATTCTCTTATTTGCTGAGTGTTTTTAAAAAGTAGTATGTTATATGTAATTACAGAGAGATTTGTATTCATCTTGTCCCAGAGACCAGTCATTGTTTTCTGAATATTGGTTATATAGTATGTCCAGCATTGTTGTTGTTGCTAAATGTTTAAGTCTTAATCTTTGATTATGAAATGGCAGCAGTAAACCATGTATAATTTTGAGAACTCTTATTGGAAACGTTACTTAAATTATGAACTTAGTCTTCCTGCAAATCTAGGAAATATGTATTAATAACCTATGCACATACCTGGTGAGGAAAATGGGGCAATGACTGACTTTGCTAAAGATCATATAGGGAGAAAAGGTGAAATTTTCCCCTTTTTTTGGTGCGAAAACCCATTCAACATAACCTTTTCCAGACTTTCCCAAAACCAACATTAAGTATGATAGAAAATAAGTTGTACCACTAGAAGAATATTGATTTGGAATCTTCAGAAAGCAAGCTATTAACTGATCCCAGAAGTGTACATTCTAAATGTTTTAGATAAAATTATTTGTAGAACTATTACAATTTCCTTATTTCTTTATATGAACTATCTTAATTTTTTTTCTGTTTTGCTGGAGTTATCATGATTATCAATTCTCTTGTTTTTTGTGGTGGGATTGTCGAAAGACAATTTATTACTATCCAATGAATATCTACCTATTTTTTTTTTTGATTCTTACATTCTGCTTCATTTCTCTCAGCTGTCACTTTATATTAAAATTACTGTTTTTTATTTACTCATTTAATTTTTTTTAACTTGTGCTGTTAAATGAGAAACTGTATAACTGGACTTCTTATACTAAATTATATCTAAAATAAAATCAAAAAGAATGGATAGGTGGTGATTATAAAGAACTAATAGCCTCTACTGTTAGTACTTTTGACCTACAGTGAAAAAACTTGATGATGCTTACTTTAAATTTTCAGGAACAAAAGAATCTTTTCATTTCCTTGTAGCAGTTCAGTAATTGAGTCTGCTGAAATAAACTGACAGTAGACAGATGCAAACAGAAAAAGGATTTATTATAGGCATTGGAACACCACAGGAGAGTGAATATCCAGTAAGATTTAGAAATTTATGTACTCCATAAAGGAGAGGCAAGGAGACGGAGGCAATTTTAGAGAAAAATCAAACGGTTTTTTTGGAAGGTGAGTGTCTGAAGAAAAGATACTCAGGGCTGTGGTTCCTCTGGTCTCTGGGTGTGGTATCAGCACCACTCTTCCCTTCCTGCCACATGTATCAATCAGTCTCCTTTGTCTCCTTGAAGAGATACCTAGAAGAGATTTACAACAGTTGTATATTATGGAGGATGAGGCCTTCAAGGCTGACAGAGGAACTTCAGAGAAAGTTCTTCCCTGTATTTACTACTCATCAAATGTTCTTATCTTTTAAAAGTAGCATATTTGGGGATGTTTCTGGGTCCCAACAAATTTTTATTGTCATAATTGGGAGTGCTTACTTTTCATCTTGGATGTTTACTATTTATGTAATTGCTTCATAACATAACTAAAAATAGATAAAATACGACTTGAAAATTTTTATATTTGTGTTAATGTGAATAGTCATATTATATTAAGAAAGGTGTTAAGGTACAAAATTATGACTTACATGGACAAAAAATGAATCAATGGCTAACTTCATGATATGGGGCAAGTCCAACATCGTAGCTAAATGCATAGTTTTAGAGCCAGACAGATCTGGATTTGAATCTTGTCTCTACCCCTTAGGGGTTTGTGACTTTGGAGAAGATGCTTTTTCTGAACATGCTTCTTCATTTTCATTGGTGATAATATTTGAGGAGTTGAAAGATGCTTGTAAAATATATATTGTAGTTTTAACACATAGATAACAATAGGAACTAATGTTCTTATTTGAATGGGCAATAAAATCAAAAAAGATTTGAGAGAAGAAAGAGAGACCAGTGTGGACTGGAAAAAAAAAAAGTCATAGAAAGTGAGCCATTGTTTCAATTTTGGATGAGTAGAATGTGGTTAAATCAAGGAGAAATAGGGCAACATTTTTCATTAATATGAAACGTTTAATGAGAAAGGATAATAGTATTTATATTGAATTTAGGATAAGTTTAAGTTATTGAAGGTCTTTTAAATTAGGAAGAATAGTTAGTGTTATTTTTTTCCTTAAATTTATTGAAAGATGACACAGATCCCTAAAAAACCTTGTTAGGAATTTACAATTTGGACAAATGTATAATTAAGTTCAAATCAAGAAACATGTAGCAGTATTCTAGAAGCTTTCCCTGTATCCTCTTCTAGGTACTCCTTCCCCCACCAACGAACTCATTATTCTGACTTCTAATACAGTAAATTAGTTTAGCCTGTTTTTGATCTTTCTGTAATATAATCATATAATATACACTCTATGTTGGCTTCATGTGCCCAACATTATGTTGTATGTAGAATTGAAGTTAATTACAGTCTGTTTATGTGTCAGGTAGGTCACCATGTAGGTTGATACTTTGGATCTTCAGACAGATTAATATGAATAGGCAGAATTTGAAATACAGTCATTTCAACTTAATTTAAAAATTTTAAACCATTTTCTGTTTTCATCCTTTGCCTTGTCAGCCTGAACTTTTGATTTAATAGGTTTTAGCGAGTTAGCATACCTCAGTAGTAAATTTCTTTCGATGACTGTTAAGAAAAACAGAATCACATTACCTAGAAACTTTATAGAAAAATTAGAATTCCAGTCCAGTAAATTTTGTGACACTCTATGGTGGTATGATTACCAAAATTGGTTTAGTATTTCTGCAAAGAAAAAATATAACAGTATGCATAAATAATAATATTCACTAATATACTAGATTTACAGTATATAGTTGTAATTTAACTGTTCATCAAAGTTGAAAAGTTATTTGAATACATAATGAAGAGCTTCTCTTTGAAAGGGCATACGTAGTTAAATCTCTTATCTCGTTTTCTAAGAGTTCAGAAAGAACCATGATAACAGTTTTATGCCACTCTACTTCATACATAAGAAAAGCATGTCATTGATCTTCTAATAGACATATTAGAACTTCATGAGACTAAATGAGAATGCCTAAGATCTCAGTGATAGTTTTAAAACCCTGAGTGATCATTTCTTTCTTGGTCTTGTATTTTTCAACTTTTTTCGTTGGTTTGTGTTTGTCGTGATATTTTCTAATCTGTCTTCTGATGATTTCTGTAATAAAACATGCATTTTTCTTTTACTGTGCTTGACAGTGTTTTATGTTCTCTGCTTTAAAGTAAATTTTTAATTGTTAAAATTGCTGTTTTTATGTAATTAATCCTTAGTTGATTTTTCTTTTAATCCCTGAAGGTTGATGATCTAAGTGTTGTGATAAAAGATTGCATTGCCCACTACTTGGTTCCTGTACCCAAGAATTCGACCAAATATGGTATTTCATGGTAATTAAGTACTTGAGAGCAACTTGATAGTGTCTGTTTAGCTTACACTTATAGAATAAAAAAATTTACTTATTTATTTATCGAAAAGCAATAAAGTGAAATAAACATACTGACCTGTATACTGCAGAAGGTTTTAATGGGAGTGTATTTTCTAAATGTTGATAATTAAGACATTAGTATTGATTTTATTTTAAATACTTAAAATATTTAAATTTTTATGAAAATACTCTTTGAAAGTATGGAAAACAGTGAGTTTGGAATTCCTTGAAGATAGGAACATTTAATAACTTAGAATGATCCCTGCTGTTTTTGAGTTTGGCTCATTTAAATGGAGTATAGATTGATTATTAGCTACCAAAAAATAATTGTCATTAGTAATGAATTTTAAGTGATTGCTTGTCTGTTAAGAATGACGCAGTTTAGCAAATCCTGTGGTTTAAACCAGGATTGTAGTATTTTAGATTAGATTACATTATTTTTTACTCTTGTATATTCTGGTACTTTTTTTTTTCCCCAGCTGCTTTACATGAGTTTTCCTAGGAAAGAGCTGACTGTCCAGCATGATTTTAAGTTGGTCTAAAATGATACTTTGAGTAATAAAATGCTTAAAAATGTTAAGGATTTATGAAGTGATGGGCTATTTGAGGAGACATTCCAGAAGTTGCATACTTGTAGGTAGGTGTTTCTTTCTAAGCAGTCCCCTTTTTCTGATAATGTTGCCACTGGTTAAAACATTTAAAAAATTCTACTTTTGAAGATAGCTAAGGCTTATTGTCTTTTTAATTGTTATTTGAATTGTCTTTTGAAGACGAAGTTTAGGGAGTGGTTAAAAATAAGTTGGGCTCAAATCTGAGAAGTCATTAATTTATTCAAGCTTTAACATAGGGTACACTGAGTACCTGTTCTATTCTCAGGATCATTAACCACTAGAATGTTATGTGTATGAAGTAGACAATTTTGTCTTAAGCTACCACTATACAGTATGTGATGACTGTCACAGTAACCCAGTTTATCTCTACAACTATTTTCATTTTCTAATGATTTTTTTCCCCTTCATCATTGTGTTTGGCAAATGACTTTCTTGGTAGTCATTCCTAATCATATTTGCTTTCCAGGATTTTTATACTTCTGTTTATTTTGTCTGTATTATTTTTCCTCCAATGTTTGTATGACTTTTTCCCTCACTTAATTTAATTGTGTTCGTATGTCACCTTTATCAGTGAGGCTTTCTCTGAACTCCTGTCCAAAGGAGCCCTCATCTGCATCACTCTTCATTCTTTAATATCTTGGTGCTCCCTACTGCTTTTATTTTCTGTATTGAGATTGTACCCCAGACCTCACATGCACTAGGCAAATGCTCTACCTCTGTGCTATACTGTACTATACCTTTAGTTCTTACCTGATTGTTACTTTTTAAGCCTTTTTTTAAAGCTGTTCAAGTGCTTTCTTTTTTTAAATTTTATTTAAAGAGAAAAAAAAACAGAATAAAGGATAGCAACAATACAGAATTACAAGGAAAAAAGGAAAAGAACAACAACAAAAAAGCCTAAGAAATTATTACTTGACAAATTACATACTGACTTCTTGGAAATAGTTGTTCAAATTACAAAGTTAAAACATGCAAAGTAGACATTCAGACAGTGAGACTGTTAACAGTTCTGCTCCATGATCTGACAAAAACAGCAATATGGTCATCCGTCTTACCCACTCGAATATACATGCAATTATATCAAAAGAGTAAACTTAAACACAACAAAACAGAACAAAGCAGATCACAAGAAAGCAATGTAAGAGACATAAATTTCAAAACTAGACAATCAGAGATTTTCACTATCGTATTAACTCGTTTTCTTCCAAATAGTTGTCCATATTGTCACATACAGGGAATTCACATGAAACAACATAGTATGGAATTGATCTGAGCAGGATGAGGAGGACGTTTCAGGTCTTCAAGACCAGACAATAAGGAAGCCAAGAATGGCTGTCATAGTGTCTCTCATTCTCCTCAAAACAGCTGTCCATACCTTCATGTGTGTTGAACTTAAACAAGACAAAACAAGCTAAAATCACTTTGAAGAAAGAGTGATAGTTTTACTGGATTTCACATCATGACATTATGGAATCAGCACTGGGTATTGTAGTGTCTCTTTTTCTTCAAAGTAGTTGTACATTTCAACATGTATTACGTAGTTGGTTCTTGTAAACTGTTTATAAGCACTACACATGCATGAGTCTCTACATGTATATCTATCCTTTCTGTATTAGAGGGAAAAACAAAACAAAGCAAGATAAAACAATTCCTAGAAAAGCATGAAGCCAAAAAGTCATATATAACCGCAATACAAGATGATCTACAATGGTTACCATGGTGTCTCAGCAGTATATAACAACATTAATAAAAACGAAGCATTGGAGACATTATAAGACTTCAAAAGCAAGTAATAATCCAACCAGAGTGGGTGCCTTAGTGAATCTTGTCATCTTCAGTGTAGTTGCCTATACTCTTAGACTTGATACTATCAATCATAATAGATTTAAATAAAATCAGTCAATACAAAGTAGCAATCCAACAAACCAGATTCAAATAATGTCAGTCATAATAAGACAGTATAAGTTATAAAGGGCTTCAGATTAAGTTGGTAGGAAATTAGGGATGATTACCATAATATGTCCTCTTATTTTTGTTTTTTAAGCCTTGTTATCACTGACATTATAGTATATTATGGTTTGTCTCCCAGTAGTGTAAATTTTGTAAGCATAAATCATTTTGTTCACTATTGTATGCTCAGTGCCTGAAACAGTTCTGGCATGTTATATAAGCAAAGTAAGTATTTGTTGACTGTATAGATGACTGTCAAATTTCTTTGACTCAAGAACCAATTTTGCATTGCTTATTCAACATCTTAACCTTGTAGGCAAGTGCATCAAACTTAATATTTTAACCTTTCTAATTGTTGTACTCTAAAAATATTTCTAAATACTCCATCTGGGTTAATATTCCATCTGGGTTAAGAGTAATACTTTAATTGGGCCAAATCAGACACCTAGGAGACATCTTAACCTCATTTCTTGTCCTTATTCCACACATCAAATTGCAATTGGATGGTAATGATTTTGTTTCCAAAAATACTTGTAAAATTTGCTGTCATATTTCCTTTACCATATCTTAGTTTAGGCCCCTATTTTGTTTTCTGGGGAATGCATGATTTTCATAATTACTCTACCTATTCAAGTTTTATTCTTTCCCCTTCTAGTATCCACTTTTGTAGCCCATAAGCTTTCTTAAAAATTAGGCCTAACTTCCTTAGCAGGGTTGAACCTTTTCTGCCTGTGGGATTCTGTAGTATGTTATATATTAACTTTATGCTGTGATTTGCTAATTTTTCCCTCTTCGTCACAGTTGACAAATATTTGTTGACCTTTAATATATATTGGGTACTGATATTTCGCTGTTAATTCAACTATGGAAGAGAAAAGATTGAGTTCCTGTTCTTGAGAAGATAGTACTCTAGTGGAAAACAAAGAGTAGACATGTAAACACAGAAATTTAGGTAATGATAAATGCTCTTGATATAAAATTGGTTAAGTGAAAATAGATTGTTTGGAGGAATGTTAGAGAAAACTACTCTAAAGTATTAAGTTGATACTAGACTTAACAAAGAGGCAACATGTGAAGTTACATAGAGGCACTAGTGTTAGAAGCACTAGCAAGGCACTAGTACAAATACGCACAGGTAGAAACCACTGTGGGTTGTGTATGAATGACGGGGAGAGTATAAAAATCCAAGAGAGAGATAAGCAAGCTACAGTTTGGAGATGGTGGTACAGTGCAGAGGGAATTTGTATGATCTAATTAATTTAGAAAGATTGGTCTCTGGAGAATACCGCTCTTGGAACAGGCTCTCCATGGCACATGTCACTAAATCAGTGTCAATGAATTAATCCTTTCATAAGATCATATGATAGGGAAGATTATTTGAAATTGAAATGTGTGTGTGTGTGTGTGTGTGTGTGTGTGTGTGTGTGTGTTTGGCTTTTTGAGACATGGTCTCACTATGTAGTTCATGTTGGCCTTGAACTCACTATGTAGCCCAGGTTGGCGTCAAATTCTTTAGTAATCCTTCTGCCTTGGCCTCCCATGTGCTGAGTTTATAGGCATGTGCCACTATGCCTGACAAAATTCAAGTACTGTCTTTTTAGAAGAGAAATCAAAATCAACATCATAGAAATGGTGGTTGTATTAATGTGTCACTTATAAGCTATATATATATATATATAGCTCATTACCTGAAATATTGTTGATTTTAATGAAAGTTTTTTTTTTTTTTAACTCTGGATGGGAATGTCATATTCATTCGTTTGTTCATTCAGTGAATGAATGTATACCATAGACAGAATATTTTGCCAGGTCCTTTGAAGTTTCAAGGTTGAAGTTACAACATAAATCAAACCTTGCTCTTAAAGAAGCTTCAGTTAGTTGCATGTCATTAGAAAAATGTGTTCTGAATGAATAGTTAAGCTGGACTGACAAACCAGGAGTCCCTGAAAGAAGTTGATAACATAGGTAATGTCTATAAAGACATGGTTCTGTTCATTTGAACCACTTTGCTCCTTCTGCTCTGCATTCATTTAGATGTTAAAACTATCCTTGGGAATATAGTGACATAGGGAAAATAGAAGAATAAATAATGTTTTAAAAAATTATTTTAAATAATTTTCCCTTCCTCTAATGAAAACCTTTTCATTTAATTGTAATCTGCCACCCACCTGTCTGGCATGAAGATACATACACTGTACTTTATTTTTGGATCTTAAGCAGATCCACACATTGGGGGAAATTACTTTATTTCACAGTTTTTACTTAGGTACTTTTTGTGCGTCTCCAGTTTTCCTCTCTTGTGGTGCTGGAAGTAGAACTATGACCTCTCACTTTCTAGGCAAGTATTTCAGACATAATAGTAAAGAAAAAAAGATTTATATACCTCACTGTACTTCAACTGTTATAAACATACAGAGTCCAGTTTTATTTATATATCCCCAGCCATGGATAATGTTAAGGCAAAACCTAGGTAGTATTTTCATTGCAAAAACATCAGCATTTATCTTTAGGGCCAAGAACTTCTAAATATATAAACACTGTCCCATTAACACAGCTAAACAAAAGTAAATTATTTTCATGTCAGTAAATAGTATTCAGATTTCCCTAATTGTCTGATAAATTATAAGTCAAGATTTGTATAAGGTCAGCATACTTGTAGTTTTGTTATTTTTAATATATTTAAATGTAGCCTGTCAGATTGCTTGCTTCTCTATGGGTCATCTGTCTTTTCTGTTTATACTTACAATTTCTATTTTGCTTTAGTCTTAATTTTTTTTTTTTGTTTTCTTTTTTCCTTTTATTGGTTTTTAGAGGCAGGGTCTCACTATGTAGTTCAGGGTGGCTTTGAACTCACAGTGTAGCCCATGCTGGCCTCAGACTTGCAGAGATTCTTCTGCTTCAACCTCCCAAGTGCTGGGATTACAGATGTGTGTTGTTACCATGTGTTTAGGTTGTTATTGTTCTAATTTGGGATTTATTTCTATTCTATGAATAATTGTAGAAAATTCTCAGTGCTTATCTTTTGCATCACATCTTTCCCATTTTCTCTTGTTTGTCTCCTATTAAATGTATGTTAGACCTTAATTCCTGTTTTTCTGGTTTAGGGGACTAAGTTCTGTAGAATATCTTCAGGTATTTAAAGTTCATCCTTTCTATCTATTATGGTCATGCTTCCTATTAAGTTATTTTAATTATGGCATCATTATTTGGAGAAGTGCTTGGATCTTTTTGAGGTTTTTTTTTTAAATGTTTCCTGAATTTTGAATTTTCTTTTCTGCACACCAGAGGTTTGCAAATTGTGGCTTGCATTTCTTGTTGCTTTATTTGTAAGTAGTGCTTTACTGGTTCACTGGGTCTATGCTGTTTATTCAACTACATAAATTAATTTTGTTTTAGGGTAAGGTCATCAGTGATCAATGTTCATGAAAAGTCTTAAGGTTCATATTGCTTTTTATGCATAACATTTGAGATTAGGCAGTTAATTTTTGTTCTGCTAGTTGTAGGTTTGCTGTGTCTTTGGGTGTATATTAATGATTATATATACATATAAAAACAAGTAGGATACTAAATATGTAGTATCTAGAAACCGTTGACAGTATGGGAGTACCTTGGTTTGCAAACCCTTTTGTATTCAGTTTGGTTTGCAGAGGGAAGCATTTGGTAGAATTTTGTTTTTGTTTTTAAACTTTGCATCTAATAACAAACAACTGTGGCCGTCTTCCCCACACAGATGTGACCATCTCCAAAATTGTATAACAAATTTAAGTTTGTAAATACCACTGTATGTGTGCTGTTCAAGCAAGCACTATAAAACACTGGTTCAGAACTCAGTAAAAGTATGTAAAAATGGTATTATTATATTATATGTATGTAAGAGGTGATTAACATACAAATACTAAGGTGTCTCAGTGATAGTTGGTGACTAGCTGTCTTCGAAGTAAATGCCAAAGTCTAAAATTTCTAGTAGTAATTTTGTCCAAAGATGGAAATTTTGGGAATTGTTTTTGTTTTTCAGAATTAATTTGATTATAATTACATTAGAGTTCAGGTGGACAGACTCTAAAATTTATAGTCTGAGATGTGTTGCTTTAATTGACAATAAAGTTCTATTAAGTGTTTGATAAATTGTTTACATAAATACTAAAAGCGAATGTTAAGAGTTGATGGAGACAGCAAAAAGAGAAACTTGGGAGCAAAGAATAGAACTTTAACATGGAAGAATGTGCATGGGACAGAAGGGTATAGAAACCCTGCTAAGTAGCAAAGAGAACTAGACTCAAAAAGACCAACAGACTTTGTAGTGGGGAAGCTATAGAAGAAAAGAAGAAGTTGGTTAGCACTGACCACTACTGGAAGGAGAAAGTCAAGGAGTTTGAAAAGCTGAGAAAGAAAAGAAAATAATAACAATAAAAATGTTTAAGTTGTACAAATAAAAGCTTGAGGAGTGCATCTTCAGTTGACTGATGCTTAGACATCAGGTTGATGGAATTAAAGAGATACTGGGGTAAGAATAAATTTGGTTGAGTGTCAGAGATACTTGGTAAAATAAAAATAATACTGTAATGTCTTGGAAACAATGAGCGGAAGATAAAGCTAGTGAGAGACTAAAGAGTGTTGAAAAAGTGAGTAATGAAAACTACTGGAACAAAATATGGAATTAGGAATTAAGATGGAGTGATCATAAGATAGCATGATGATAATGTAGTTATTAAGTTTCTAATCCACACTCAAATCACAAATGGTGTTGCCAAAGTGTGTTTATACCTTTACTCCCTATAGAGGGAAGCTTTTAATTGCATTCATAGACACTACTTACCAGACAAGCAATCTAAACCACAGTAATGTTTCATAGAGAAAAACAGAGACATGGAAGTAAGTGTACATACAAAATATGCAACTAACTTTTAAATAATGTTAGTAGACTGGGCGTGTATAACCAGTTTCTTAGCCTTTAGGCGCAGCTGTTATGTTTTCTTACAGATGTAATATAAATACTGAATTATTTCAAAGACAAACAGAATTTTTCTCTTATAAAAAGGATTCCTAGTTAGGGAATTGTGAAAGCTTAATGATTGTACAAGTATCTTTGTAAAATATAATGAATGTAGAAATTATAGCAAAACATGCAGTAATTATAATCTTTAAGTAAAAATTTGCTTTTAGTTAATTTTCAGTACCTCAGAAAAGGTTGTTCTAATTGAAGCTTGTATTTTTCATATTGTATTCCTACAGAAAAATAACATTAAAACAAAGATTTCTTTGAATGACAGATTTGTCTATAGCTTAGAAAATGGCCTTCATGAAAACTGCATATATTTGTATACAAAGCAAAAATGTTTTGTGAATTTGGTTCAATTTTCTGCTATAAAGTTTCTTTTCATAGACATTAGGAATGCAAGTACTATATTCTATTCTGATTTTATTGTGAAAGAGGTGAACTATAAGAAAGTATTGATGCATTTTTTCCACACAGCAGTTCTTACCCATTTCTCCTTCCCACTTGCACCTTCTCTGTGTAAAAATAATCTTTATATTAATAACTTACCATGTAAAAAGAGACAAGGATGAAATCATTAGAGAATTAAGTAAAGTATGTGATTAGGATTTAGTTCTTTATTCAACTTGTATTACCTGGGAACATAGTTTCTAGCACTGCGTGAATGTGAATATACTGCTTGTGAAAGTGGGTAGAGAGAATGGTCAGAAATATGATTTTCTGAAGGTAGATAGTAGTCTTAACCACTTACAAAGCCAATAATTTAAATTCTATCTACCTTTTTTCTTTTTGTATTTCTAAGCAGTGCAATTTAGAAGTTTTTATATGTGATAAATTTGATTAGACAAACTATTACATTGTCAATTATATTAAATAGCTCTTAGGATGTGAGATTCCTTTTCAAAGCAATACAAAGATATTGGTTATAGTTGGGGGAATTACATTAGTTCCTATCTTTTTGGCCCTCAGAATTTAGGACATATAACTTCTGAGGCTGCATAATTTTTTTATGTCTGCTCTTTTACATCTATCTATACTATATCATTATTATAACTAATCACAAGGTAGTATTTCTGTTTTATAAATTCTAATCTTTTCATATTCAGTTTTGACCTTAAGACTTATAAATGCCAGATTGTGAAAAGTCAGTTTAAAGTAACATATTACTAGCTTATTGTAAAAGGAGAATATTTAGTTTATAATATCTGACAATATAATATAAAACAATTTTTAAACTGTGTATCTGATTATACCTAGAGAAAGGTAAGTTCAGCATGTTTTGATCAGTGAATCTTCACACATTGACAAACTTGTAAAACAAGCAGCTGGACCAAGAAGCAGAGCTTTGCATATTTTAAAGTTTAGGTATTACAGATAGTGCTGCTATTAACATGGTTGCACATATATTGCTGTGACATGACATTTTCAGTTCTTGTGGGAAAATACTCAGAAGGGGAATAGCTGGATTGAATGGGATTTCCAATCCTAGTTTTTTGAGGAATCTCCATACTGATTTCCACAGTGGCCATACCAGTCTACACTCCCAGCAGTGAAGAAGTGTTCCTTTTTCCCCACAGTCCTGCCAACATTTGTTATCAGTTGATGTCTTGATGGCATCCATTTTTTCCGGAGTGAGACAGAATCTTAGTGCATTTAATTTGCATTTCTCAAATGACCAGTGGTGGTGAACATTTTTTCATGTATTTATTTGCCATTTGTGTATCTCCATCTGAGAAATACATATTCATCTCAGATGCCCATTTTTGGAGAGGGTCTTTGAATTTGGAGGGCTTGATGATTTTCAGTTCTTTGTATGTTCTGGATATAAGTCCTTTGTCTGAGGGACTGCTGGCTAAAATTCTTTCCCATTCTGTGGGTTTTCTTATCACTTTGTTGGTGATTTCTTTTGAAGTGCAAAAACTTTTTTAGTAAGACCAGATCCCAAGTTGTTGATTTCTTGAAGTACTTCCCTTACAGTTTGCGTTTTGTTCATGAACTGTTTGCCTACCCCTGTGTCTTCAAGATTTCTAACTACCTTGTCTTCCAGTAGATTTAGTGTTTCTATTTTAATATTTAGATCTTTGATGCATCTTGACTTTAGTGCATGGTGATAGGACATGGGTGTAGTTTCAGTCTTCAGCATATGGAAAGCCAATTTTTCCAGCACAGTTTATTAAAGAGACTATCTTTCTTCCAGTGAACATGTTTAGCCCCTTTGTCAAATATAAGATGGCTGAGTGTCTTTGTACTTGTGTTTACATCTTCTAATGTGCTCCATTGATCCTCAGGTCTGGTTTTTTTTTTTTTTTTTTTTTTTTTTTTTTTTTTTTTTTTTTTTTTTTTTTTTTTTTTTTTTTTTTTTTTTTTTTTTTTTTTTTTTTTTTTTTTTTTTTTTTTTTTTTTTTTTTTTTTTTTGGTCAGTACTATGCTAATTTTATCACTGTAGCTTTGTAGTATAATTTCTTTTATTTTTATTTATTTATTTTTGTGGTATAATTTCAAGTCAGGGTTTGAGATGTTTACTGCTTTGCTTTTGTTGCCTAGGATTGTCTTTGCTATTTGAGGTCTCTTCTGTTTCAAAATGAATTTTAGGAATGTTTTCAATAGATCTATAAAGTATGTTACTGGTATTTTGATTGGGATTACATTAAATCTGTATAACAGTTTTGGGAGTATGGCCATTTTCACAATGTTGGTTCTTCCTACCCAAGAGAAAGGGATATCTTTCCATTTTCTGACATCCTCTTCAGTCTTTTTTAGAGTAGTATAATTTTCAGCATATAGGTCTTTTACATCTTTTGTTAGGTTGATTCCTAAGTATTTCATTGTTTTGGATGCTATTGTGAAAAGTGTTATTCCATAATTTCTCTCTCAGTGAGTTTGTTGTTTGTGTGCAAGAATGCTATTGATTTTTGAGTGTTGACTTTGTATCCAGCATACTGCTGAATTTGCTTATTAACTCTAGTAGTCTTTGATGGAGTTTTTAGGGTCTTCTATGTAGAGTATCATGTCACCTGCAAA
The DNA here is from genome assembly GCA_004027295.1 of Dolichotis patagonum. Lineage (NCBI taxonomy): Eukaryota > Metazoa > Chordata > Mammalia > Rodentia > Caviidae > Dolichotis > Dolichotis patagonum. The sequence goes on along the minus strand of PVJX010006418.1, from coordinate 11,707 downwards.
TAGTGATAGTGTAACTTCTTCCGTTACTATCCTTATCTGATTTTTCTCTCTTGTCTTAAGTACTCTGACTAATGTTTCCAGGACTGTATTGAATAGGAGTGGCGATAGTGGACATCATTGTCTTGTTCCTGATTTTAGAGTGAAAGCTTTCAGTTTTTGTCCCTTTAGTATAATTTTGGCTGTTGGTTTGTCATAGATGGCTTTTATCAGATTGAATTAGATATCATCTTTTCTAAGTTTCTGTAGGGTTTTTATAATGAACAAGTGTTGGACTTTATTAAAAGCTTTTTCTGCGTCTATTGAGATGATCATGTGATTTTTGTCTTTGGCTCTGTTGATGTGGTGTATTACATTTATTGATTTGCGTATGTTAAACCATCCTTGCATTACTGGGATAAATCCCACTTGGTCATGATATATAATCTTCTTGATGATTTGCTGTATTCTGGTAAATATTTTTTGAATTACTGGTGTGTGCTAACCATTATTTTTGAGATATTAGTTTCGTTTGTTTGTTTTATTTTTGAGACAGGATCTTGTTTTATTACCCAGACTGGTCTCAAACTCAACAGTACAAGTGACCCTTCTTCCTTGGCTTCTTGAGTAACTGAGAGACTATAGTGATGTATTTCATCCCCCACTGTTTAGATTTGAGGATGAACTAAAAAAAGCTTGTAAGAAGATAAATGTCACATAATCATGTAAGTAAATATAACTGTCCTATGAAAGGCAGTGTAAAGGTAGTCTATAGTGTATTGTTTACTGAAAAATAAAGGGCAGGCTTCAGAAACATACTGCAGAATCTCAAATCTCATAGCCACTTCTTGGATTTGTGTGACTTTAGGTTAGTGAACTAATATTTCTAAGTCGCATTTGTTAACAGGAGGACAACAATATTTTCTACCTTATTGGTGTGAAGTTTTAAAAGATTGTGTAAATGCATTAGTACAATATTACAGGCTTTGTGTTCGTAATTACGATTTTTGTGGCAGTATGTGTCATTTCCTTTTGTTATGTATTTTGAAGATGACACAAAGAGTGTTTTATAGCATAGGCTTTTATCTCTCCTAGAGTTCAGACAATCCAAAGGGATATTATAGTTCCATAACATTCTGGTAAAATTTTCATCATGTTTCAAATTTCAGTGTCTAAGAACCACTGTTGTACTTTCTATAGGTTCAGATTACTGTGGATCACTTTCTAGGCATACTTGATTGTAAAATTGGTATTTTTAAAATCATAACTTACATAATCTTTGAGAGGATAAATTAAAAAACTGATTCTGTAAGTCTGCTTTTGTGCATAGCTAAATAGCCAATTATTTTGTTTCATCATTTTATACCTAATATTCTAAAGTTTTGTTGTTTTGCTGTAAACAACAAAGTAGAAAATTTCCTCAAAAACTTTATTGTATTGCTCTGTGATTTTCTATCCACAAATATGTGTTTGTTCAATCAGAAAATCTGGGATTCATTCATTTCATTGTTTGTCTTTCCTACCATGTATAATTTATTGCTGATGAAGATTTTTATAAGGTGTAAATTTGTTTTTCTTTTCCTGTATGGGAGTCTTCCTCCAAAGTTGTCTTTGTAAAACACAGAACTGTTCATACCATTCACTTGCATGGTCAAATAAAACATAGAAATTAAAATATCCATGTAGATACACAGATCTCCTTTCAAGATAGATCATAACTGTCTTTTATGGAGAATATTTAATTTTTAAAAAATTATTAGAAGGCCAAGTAATGTAACACTTGCCTAACATGTATGAAGCTCTGGGTTTAATCCCCACTATATAATAAAATGACAAAATATAAGCTAATGTTATAGTTTATTTTCTTTAGAACTTTGAGAGAAATATTTTGTCATTTAAAGTTTAATTTTAAAATATTTTAGACTGTTCATATTGGTTTATAACAAGTCCTGAATAAAAGAAAACATAAATTATAGCTTCTAATTGTTAAAATAATGTGTTCATACAGCTTTTTAATAGATTTTCTGTTCAAATGAATCATTAACTGATTCCAGCTCACTTTTAGTGTTCTGCTCTTAGATTGATCCTTTGCTGATAGTTGTGATATATAACATGTTGATGATAGAACAATATATTGCTTTTGTTAATAGAATTTTAAAATAATTGCATGAGTGAGCTGTTACAAGTTGCTTCATTTATCCAAAAGTACAAATGATAAACTTTCAATAAACACTTTTCCTCCCATTGATATGTGTCCTTTACCCCTTGAAATTATTTAAAATTGCTGATCTTTCGGAAGCATAAAAAGAATGCTCTATTTTTGTAAAATATAAAATAAATTTGTATTCCAAAATTGAAGGGGCAGTATGAGTAACCAGGCAAGGAGAGTCTAGGGCATACTATGTTAATTTACAGTTCATGGTTCCCAACAAGAGAGAAAAGAGATCTGAACCTCTGGGTTGTTGGGAAGACAACTCAGTATGTTATAGATCCACAGAAGTTGCCACACCTCTTCCTACCATTATTATTACAAAAATAGGACAATGGTACAGGAACCCAACGAACTGGGAGGCAATAATAGAACAGATATAGTTGTAAGGAAAAGAAATAGCAGTTGAAGCTTATCTGTAAACTGTGCTTGCTTGTGATAATCATCACGTCATTTATAATCATTATTTATAATACAATCTGGTATACATTTGAGAGTAAAAAGTGGTATTAATAACTACTATATAGTACAGTAAGTATGTAACCCTGCCAAATCAGTTGCATGTACCATGTTATAAGTGCTATAGTGAAATATGAAGAATGTGTCAGTGAAAAAGAGAAGAAATTTTGTAGGTTAGAAAAATACCTTTGCATACCTAGTCTGAGCTAATCTTCTGAAGAATAACAGTTTCCCCCAATTTTACAGAAAAACAAAGAGCGTATAAGTTTAAGGGAGCTAGTGACATTTTGCTGTCCATATTTCTTTGCCTCTCATTGTCTTTCTAAAGTAGTGCTGTGTGGTTCACCATTCTTCCGAAACAGTTCTATGAAAACATTGTTTTAATTTACCTTTATTTTTTTCTTTTTTTTTAAACTTTCTTTTCTTTATGAAAATCAATGTTTCTACTGTCCTTCATTTTAAAGATCTTTTAAAATTTGCAGGACATTTGTACTAGAAACAGATTTTCTTAGTTTTTCTTTATCCGAGACAGTTGTAATTTCTTTACTCTTGAAGGATACTTTTACATGACACAGAATTCTAGTTTAGTGGTTTTTCTATCAACAAGGAATTTCACAGCATTCTCTTGTTTGTGTGACTTTTGAGTAGAAGTCTGATACAGTAATTCACATCTTTGTGCCTCTATAGGTACATTTTATTCTTTGTTTTTCCGTTTCTAATTCAGTGTTTTTTTCTCTCAATGCTTTCACTACATTTTCTTCTCGTTTGTATGCTTTTGAGAAGTCTGATATAATTCTTACCTTTATTCCTCTATAGGTACATTTTATTCTTTGTTCATTCCTGGTCTGCTCTGAGAAGTCCAGTGGTCCAGTGTCTCTGTCACATGTGGTTCAGATATTTGCAGTGTTTTATCAGCCTTTTTTTTCTTGTCTTTTAGTGTGCCGTGTTACATGATGTTGTGCATGTGTGTGTGTTAGTTGTTTTTGAGACAAGGTCCTACTGTGCAGCTTAGGCTGACCTTGAACACACTCTGTAGTCCAGGTTGGCCTCAAACTTGTAGTGGTTCTCCTGCCTCAGCCTCCCAAGTGCTGAAATTACAGGCATGTGCTACCATGCCCAGGATATGTATATGTTTTGATAGCCAGACATGATATAGGGTATCTGTAAAAGGGAACTGTTACAAATAGATCTTTAGTTATGTGGTAAGGTGTAGGAGAGGCAGCATTCTATATTCCTCTTCTTGTGAGCTTGTGCCTCTGCATTGTGAAATCATTTTTTACCCCCTTCTTTCCTTAGGAGAGGCAGAATGAGTAGAATAGAGTTGCATGTTTTCTTTTTCTTACCTGGAAGTCTGGAGTTGGTAGGAGTTGGTTATTTCCCTTCCCCCTGGTCAGTTTTGCTTACTCAGATATCAGCAGATTTGGATGTTTATACAGTTTCTCCTGAGGCAGATCTTGCTACAAAGAATAGCTTGCTTTGACCTCTTTCAGAATGCTTCCCTTTTTTCTCCTTATGCTACAAGTTGATCAGATTCCTGAAATGAAGGCTTGAAAGTGAGCCCTGTGAACCTCAATGCCTGGGTTCTCTGGTGTCTTTAACTTTGAGATTCTACATGAGACTCCAGGCAGTCTACCAGTTGCAGCTCAGGTTCCCCCCACTTTAGCACCACTGATTGTCACAGTGGTTTCTGTTCGTGAGTGTTTTGCTCCAGTAAGCTGTGATTGTCTGTATTCATTTGTGTGTCTGATATTGTGAGTGGCAGATTGTCTTGTGTCTTCATTCCTCATGTATCCAAGAAAGGCTGCTGTTCAGTCTGTTCAGTTTTTTACTTGTTAGAAAAGTGCAATAATTCTGAGACACCTTTTATATGGAACCTGGTACCAAGTTTATGTCCAGTTTTTAGTACAATAAATTTAATATTTAAGAAACATTACAACCCAGGTAAACTTGTAATGGATTGCTAGGTTTTTTTTCCCATTTCCACCATTATATTTAAAATATATACATGATTAAAAGAACTTACTTTTGTAGTTGCTTGAAACATTTTGGTTACACCAAAATAAATACATAAAAATTACAAAGGGGCATATTTTGACCTCAGAATAAGAAAAAAATGTTATACTACTATAAAGATAGAATAGGCTGTCCTGGCAAGTCCTGAGTTTCCCTGCTGTGGTGGATTGAAACCTGATGGTCAGCTTAAACACTAGCTGAACTGAATCAGCATGGTGCTGAGTGTAGATGGCCCACCTGAGGACTGTTGCCAGCATTAAAAGACCTGGTAGAGGAAGAGTAGCATTACAGGTTCTCTTAAGCGGCATTGTTGTTTGGAGCTGTTGGTTCTCCTGGAGTAGCTTGTCATGCTGGCTTCCCTCATAAGAACTCCGCTGTTATCATTGGAGGAGCTCGGGAGCCTGTCGCTGAGAATGACTGAGATTCACTTTGGGGGAGCTCTGGACCTTACTTAGAGCAATTGCTTCCTGACTCCAGAGAGGAAGATGTATGCTGTTCAGTCTCCAGGAAAAGCTTGTCACACTGGCTTCCTGATAATGAACTCAGCTTCTTTAATCATCAAAGGAGCTCGGGACCTCATTGTCACTGAGGATGGCTGTGGTACTTTTGGAGGAGCGTTGGTCTTTATTTTGAGCATCACTTCTTGAGTTCACTGCAGAACCCTCAACCTACTGGCACAGATCCTTCATCCTGCTGGTGTAGACTTTCTAGCTTCCACCGCTGACCTTTGGGCCTTCCCAGCGCAGATCTGTAAAACAGACTTGGTGAGTCATTGTTGTGGGCTCTAGGCCTCCAGTTGGACTCATGGGAGGCATAGTCATGGGCTCTAGGTTTTCAGCTGAACTCATGCAGGTTATTGGCATGGGATCCAGGTCCTTAGCTAGATTTTCTAGGTCTTTAATATGTGGACAGATTTCTTGCACTTTCTTTATGTTTGACTCCTTGGATGACCATTATAAATAATACTGTAAATTATGTGTCCTATGTTGCTTTGTTCTTGCAAACCCTGACTACAACACCTGCATTTGAAGTATTTTATTTTATCAAATGGTTTGTATGCTATCTTTGAGCTACTTTCCTTATATAATTATACAACTCTTACAAATTAATACTTGTTAGAATTTCAGGTAATGTTAGAGTCATAGTATGAAGCACTGTTGTTTCAGCTTTTAGACCTGTGAATAAGCATAAGAAATGTATTCCTGTTGTTTTTACTGATGGAGGAAATTGTTTCGCCTCTGGGTTTTGCAAGTACCAACCATAGCAACTTATATAGATTTTTAGTTATTTGAATCTTATCAATCATGTAATATAATAATAATAATTATATATTGAATTTCTGGGGTTTGATTTTGATATGTTAAATTCTTGAATGTGCCTAACTTTTTTTTTTTAACACTGTAGAATTCATTTATGTGTACTAACACAGAAATATTGTTTAATTCTATTTCCACTCTCAATTTCTCAGTATATTTCTCGGGAAATTTTCAGTAAGGTAGTCAAGGTAGTAAAAGTTATATTTTAAAAGTTAATTTGAGAATGACTTGTAGATTGGCTTAGAAGAAGCCAATAAACGTAAGGGATCCATCTTACCATCTTTGCTATAATTATGCATGAGGCAGAAGAACAACTGAAATGTAATGATAGTTGGTGGTATAAACAGGAGGAATTGTTGGAAAGTTTGGAAAACAGTAAATAACTCACTTCTTGCCATTTGAATATGGGGGATCAAGAGGAAGAAAAATTCAAAGGTAACTTTTAAGGGGAAATTTTCCCATTAGGTAGAAAAGACCTTAAAAGACAAATAATCACTCAGAATTTGCAACTCCCTTTTGCTTTCTCTGATTCTTCAAGACCAATATCAAGAAGCTTGGTTCATAATTAATTGTAGTAATTATTGTTTCAAAACAGTTATGGATAGGAAAGATAAATAGAGATACAATTAGAGATTTGTGTAAGAGGCTAGTCAGCCTTCAGCCTTTCAAGAAAATATCATATTAATGATTTTAATTAGAATGAGCTCATGAGTATATGAGGTATTGGAATATATAATTAAGAATATACTTATAGCATTATGGCAGTTATTAAATTTGATGTTATTAAATTTGTTTTTTTTTTTAATGTGAATTTTGTTTTCTTATCCTTAGACAGGGTCTAGCTATGTAGTATGGTTGTTCTTAAAACCACTGTGCAGTGCAGGGTGGCCTTAAACTCTGTGATCCTGTGCCTCAGTCTCATGAGTGCTGGGGTTGCAAATATGCACCCCCACATCTGGCTTTGACAGTGAAAGATATCTACAATGTATATATAGTTAATTGCAGCAAATCATTTGAAGTATATATTGAAGCCATTTGAAAATTTAAGTATTTTGTGTACATACAGATACACACAAATTCAAGTCACAGTGAAAATGCAAATGCACTGCCAGTGTTGTATTATCTTCATGCTGTGTGAATAAGACTTATCTGAAACATAAATGAATTTCATGTTTCTACTTGGGTTCCAGCCCCTCTGTATATCATTATGTAAATGCAGATATTCCAAAATCTGAAAATATTTGAAATATTCTTGGTCCTACACATTTAGATAGGAAATATCAATTTGTAATGATTTTATGGATATAGAAAGAGCTTTATTGGTATGGTGCCAATTTTTTGTTAAGCTATAACTAACATATAATGTGCGTATTTTAAGTATACCTTTAATTGTACACTTGACAGTTATATACCATGTAACCACCATCCCTAAACTTGGTAAAGATGTTCATCCCTTGTACTTATTCCCAATTCCATATTTCATCTCCCTGCAAACATGGTCTGATTTCTGTCATTAGAGGTTACCTTTTCCAGTATTTGAATTACATGTAAATAGAATAATACAGTATGTACTCTTTTTTCTGGTTTCTAACAATTTTGAATTTTTGCTTGTTGATTAGTATTTCACTGTGTATGTATACTGCAATTTGTTTCTCCACACTTCTGTTGGTGGGCGTTTGAGTTATTTCCAGTTTGGGGCTATTATAAATTAAACTTCTGTAAATATTCTTCTACAACTATATTGTGAAAGATATTTCATAACTTTCTTTTCTAATAAATGTACTTAGTGGTAAAAAAAAAAAAAAAGACAGGGAACATTAGGTGGGAAGATCCCAATAAATATCTGTGGTCAAAGTTAAAAACAACAACAAAAGTATTATTTGTGAGCATATATCTCTGACTGATGGTAGAATTGCTGGATCATAGTTTAGGTAGGTTTATGTTGCTAACAACTGTCCAAGGTGATTGTAACATTTAGTATTCCTTCAGCAGTGCATAAGAATTCTAAATGCTCCACATCCTTTCCAGCATTTGGTGTTTTTGATTTTAACCATTCTCTTAGGTATAAATGGTACTTTGGAGGTTTTAATTTTATATTTCCCTGTTTAATTATGTTAGACACTTCATACTCACTGGCCACATACTTAATTTTGCTCATGTTTACATCTTTTCTATTCAATATTGTTATCCCCTTTTTAGTGGGTTTTCATTGTATTCTTGACTTCTAGGTGAAATTTCTGTATTCCCTATTAAAATCTTTCCAGATATATGTATTATATATACATATATATATACCTGCTCCCAGGTATTGAATATTGTATTTTCTTTTTCTCTCTGTCTTTCTCTTCTAGAGATTGAAGCCATGGCCTTGTGCATGCTAGCCAGACACTACCACTGAGCTATGTCACCATCCATTTTATTTTATTTTGAGGCAGGAGCTCCTAAATTAGCCAAGCTGGCCCTGAAGTTGCAGTCCTCATGCTTCAGTCTCCTGAGTAGCTTGGATTACAGGTGTATACCATGACACCCAACTCATTTTCTTGACACTGTTTAGCAGAAACTTTGCATTTTGGTGAAACCAAATATAGATGATATGCAAATTTTTATGGGTTACGGTCCTGTAAACTCATCATAAGTTGGAAATACCTTATGTCAGAACTACATTTAGGGTTGGGTGTAGAGCTGTTCAGTGACTGAGTAGTGGCCTGGCACAAGCAAGCCCTTTGATCTCTGGTACTGTCAAAAAATGTATTTAAGATACATTTGGCCTAACCTGCCACATATTATAGTTTAGCAATATGTTATACCGTAGCATGTGAATTCTTTAGCCTCTTTGATTGGATGGGTGCCTAGAAGTTATAGCTCACTGTCACTGCCCAGCACTGTGAGAGAACATATCACTAACTCAAAACAAGATTAAAATTTCAAGTTCAGATTTCATTGAGTGCATTAAGCTTTCATACCATCATAACATTGGAAAAGTTATAAGAGATAAGTAAGACACTATGTGTAAATGTTTTGTGATTTTTTTTTTTTTACTCCTACCCGTGGTGATTTCATTATATTGTGTTTTATATATAAGATACATTTTGTTTTGGAGATGGGGTCTTGTTATGTAATTCAGGCTTGATTTGAATTCAGTATGTGGCCCAGGCTGGCCTCAAACTTGTAACAATCCTCCTGCACAGCCTCCAGAGTGCTGGGATTATAGGTGTGTGCCCCACCCCTGGCCTATATAATACAAATTAACATTAAATCCAAATCAATCAATCAATCAATCAATCACTGCAAAACTGATGCCCAACATAATGACATATCAAACGGAGAAACTAGGCTGTAAAACTGTGTGTGTGTGTGTGTGTGTGTGTGTGTGTGTATACACTCTCTTTCCTGGCATAGTCTAGACTGGTAATTTGTTGATTAACCAAAAAATTATTCAGAATTGAGATAAATAATGATATTAGGCCTATAAAATTACAAAGTTTGAAATTTTTTGAGCTAAAATTCTTTTGGGTTTATTTTTTAATATTTTATGGTAAGACTTCAAGTGTGGGCTTAATTGGATATGCTTTATCATCTATATTTCAGAATGCATTGATTAATTTTTTAATTTTCATGCCAAATAAATGTTTTCCTACCCTGTCTTTGACACTTCTCTCACCTTAATTCAGTAGCAGTTTTTTTATTTTTATTTATTTTTATTTAAAGAGGAAAAAACAAAACAACAGAATAAAGGGTAGCGACCATACAGTATTTCAAGGAAAAAAGGAGGAGTACAACAGCAATAAAACCTAAGAAATTATTACTTGACTAATTACATACTGACTTCTTGGAAATAGTTGTTCGAATTACAAAGTTAAAACATGTAAAGTAGACATTCAGACAGTGAGACTGCCAACAGCTCCGCTCCACGATCTGACGAAAACAACAATATGGTCATCTATCTTACCCACTCAAATATACATGCAATTATATCAATAGGGTGAAATTAAACACAACAAAACAGAGCAAAGCGGATCACATGAAAGCAATGTAAGACATAAATTTCAAAGCTAGACAATTGGAGATATTCACTCTCTATCATATAGACTCTTGTTTTCTTCCAAATAGTTGTCCAGATTGTCACATATAGGGAATTCACATGAAACAACCTAGTATGGAATTGATCTGAGCAGGACGAGGGGGACATTACAGGTCTTCAAGACCAGACATTAGGGAAGGCAAGAATGCTTGTCATAGTGTCTCTCATTCTCCTCAAAACAGCTGTCCATACCTTAATGTGTGTTGAACTTAGACAAGGCACAGCAAGCTAAGATCACTTTGAACAAAAAGTGATAGTTTTGCTGGACTTCACATCATGACATTATGGAATCAGCACTGGGTATTGTAGTGTCTCTTTTTCTTCAAGGTAGTTGTTTATTTCAACATATGTTATATAGTTGGTTCTCGTAAACTGTTTTTAAGCTCTACACATGTGTGAGTCTCTACATGTATATCTATCATTTCTATATTAGCTGGAAAAACAAAACAAAGCAAGATAAAACAATTCCTAGAAAAGCATGAGGCAGAAAAGTCACACAAAACCGCAATACAAGGTGATCTACAGTGGTTACCATGGTGTCTCAGCAGTATATAACAACATTAATAAAAACAAAGCATTAGAGACATTATAAGACTTCAAAAGCAAGTAATAGTCAAACCAGAGTGGGTATCTTAGTGAATCTTGTCATCATCAATGTAGTTGCCTATGCTCTTAGACTTGGTGCTATCCATCACAACAGTTTTAAATAAGATCAGTCAATACAAAGTAGCAATCTAACAAACCAAATTCAAATAAGATCATCCATAATAAGACAGTATAAGTTATAAAGGGCTTCAGGTTAAGTTGATAGGAAAATTAGGGATGATTACCGTAATATGTCCTCTTAGTTTTGGGATAGCTGACCATGTCCTCAAGTCTAGCGTAAGTAGACAAACTGGAACAGCATACAATTCATCCAAGCAGAGTGGTGAGAATAATGGAAATTTTAAATCTTGTTACCCCATTAACAGTATCCTCTGCCTCCCTTTTTTAGACAATTCCTCCCCTTTCACTCCCATGGGGTGCACTGCTTGTTTTGGGTCTCACTGCCTCCCTATACAGAGCAGCTCAATGGACCCTATCTCCTGATCTACTCTGCCTGTTTCTCTGTTAGTATTTCAAGGCCCTCTATACTAGAGATTATAGCCTATCTTCTCTGCCTCATTTCTGCAATTCTATTTTTCTGCCAATGATAGTCTATTTTTCTCTTCTACTCCACTGTCTGCCTCGTTCACTGAGGCCTCTCTGCCACTGTTCCTGAAATGCTCGTATTCTTGTTCTCTCTCCCTAGTATGTCCTTCAGTATTTTTTGTAGGGTTGGACTGGTGGTCACAAATTTTCCTAGCTCCTCTTTGTCATGGAAGCATCTTTTTACTCCATTAATTTCTATAGAGTTTTGCAGGATACACCAATCTAGGCTGGAGATTGTTCTCCTTCAGCGCTTGAATTACTTCACTCCAAGCTCTTCTTGACCTAATGGTCTGTATCGAGAAGTCTGCCATGATTTTGATGGGTTTTCCTTTATAGGTGATCTGTTTCTTTTCTCTGATGGCTTTTAATATTCTGTTCTTATATTGAATTTCTGGGATCTTGATTATTATGTGTCTGGGTGTAGCTCTGTTTGGGTTGTAGGTGGCTGGAGTTCTGTATGCT